>CM055837.1:15111873-15326368 GCA_029582265.1 Zoroaster sp. YZ-2022
TCCCAAATATGTAACGGAATTAAAATCATTAACTGAAGATACATCGTTTTTACCATAACAATGTAGTGGTATAAAACCTATAACTCAAGATACATCGTTTTGCCATAAATACCGTATAATGGAAATTAAATGTAACTTGAGATACACTGTTTTGCCATAAAAGTATTAGAAATATGATTTGGTTAAATATTCAGCAAAAGAATGTAAGTGCATGAAATTTATCATAATTACAAAAACGATCCAAGGATTTGTGCCCAAAATTTGCAGGAATGTAGACTAAAATGATCTCCATGTTCATGCTTTATTCCAATTCCAACAGAGTCAAGTGTCCAAAAAGGCACGTGTTCAAACTTTAAACTCAATTTTCTCAAAATGTCATTTTTCGAGTTAGGCTGTTTTGCCATATAAGGGCCGTGAGGACCACGAGTAAAGGAATTCAGTTCAGCAGCAAATATGAAAATCACATTCTGCTAACCTATCATCTTGATCTGCAATATAAACTTGAATTATTGGTTTCCATTCTTCCTAATCTTTTTATAACAATTATAGCTGATGGTGTTTGCAGACCAACCCTCCCAAGGCCTACCACCCTTGCTGTTTTGTTTATGAAGAAGTAATGTCAGAGTCTTCAACAGCTGAGACAGACTGGAAGTATAATCCAAGTTGAGTTTCATATTTTAGGTAAATAAGTTTTTTTTGTAAATGAGTGATGTAAAGTAGGCCTAAGTTATTATTTTTATAAGTACACCATTGCAAGTAATCTCACACATACGCGAAGTCAGATGACTTTGGATCCCTAAAAATACTGGGATCCTTAAAAATATTCGGGTTCGGGTTCGGGTTCGGCGACAATTCGGGTGGCGCGACGATTCAATTTAACACTGCGAAAGGGGCCTGGACACATAGCATTCGAGGCATGTGGGGTCCTACTACTGGCCAGGGTAGCCAGCTGGCTGTTGATCTTAAAGGTGCATCGGGCCTGCTCCTCCGGTATAGGAGCAGTGGTATCGTTGTGATCACAAATGGTCAACGAACAGTAGTAGCATCCTTTCTGAAATCGTAGAGAAAGGGGCCGTTGCTTAGTAGGTAGGGCACTCCCTTCGGGGGGCGGACCGGAAAGCTACACTTTGTGTAGGACGATGGGCCCAAAGACCCGAAAGGCGCGTGGGGCTGGTATCCTGGGACCTGCACGTGGTATAGCCCTGCTTTAAACTAACCTTACCAGGATGATGTTGGCAAAATTAAATATTAGTAGCTTGCAGTGGTATACTTATTACTGAATTGATAAAGGATGCTTTTAATTACTTGATTTTGTTTTAAAGGATGCTTTTGATAAAGAATTTGTTTGATATATACATGTATTATTAATATGTTGTGGACTGGTAAACAATAATTTGCTATGTTCATGATCTGTAACATTATAATAAGAAAAGATAAGTATTCAACATAAGGCCATACAGAAAAGTCTCCTGTTTGTGGTCTCTGCGCGTATTACCTCACACCCGCTCATCAGCATTTTTAGGTTTCTTTTTGTTTGCTATAAAACGATATCCAATTGCAGCCAAAATTGCTGGATTGATTGCTTTGTGTTAAAAACAACTTTTTACAGCAAAAGAATATTTGTCCAATTTGTGAGCCCCGTCTTAGCCACCCTACTTTGTTTTTGGCAAATTTGATCTGGTTCTAATAACTGTCCCGTATTTCACTTGTTTGCAAAAAATGATTAGTAAAAAGTGCTGATTTTGGAAGCCATCCAATGAGTAGAACCTTGAGACTTGTTTTTTGCCTTAATGTTGTATCTTCCCTTTAATGTCAAATCTGATGTAATTTAAAAACGAGAAGTCATGTGAGTTTCTTAAAATATTCATGTACTACTTGGCTAATGATGGTTTTAATCTTTACTAGAAATAAATTTTTCTCTGAGGTTCTTTCATTTTCAAGAAAAGACTATTTTTAGTTTAAATATAGGAAAGGGTACTTTATCCTAAATTCCACATTAGTACAAGAAGAAAATATCTGAATGTAATTTTACTATTTTCTTGTAAACAACACAACATAAGCTGAAACTTTCAGTTTGATTGTTTTATATATATACTATTTATTTATTTAAAGAGAGAGTAAACAAATGCTTAGGAATAGTTTTGCCAACATTACCAATATTATACCCTTCAAAAATAATTCTTTATTTGTGACCCGCTCTGTGAAAATGAGTCACAAGTCGCAAATTTGAAAAATTGAGATGTCTATGTGGCTGGAAAGAGTACATCATCAGCCTTAATTTGGTATGTTAGAGGTGTGTGAGATATGCCATTCAAAACGAAAACAAATGACACTCACAAAAAAAAATCTTTGAGTTTAATATTTTATTGATTGAAATTTGTCAATTTCAATCAATAAAATATATAAGCCACATAGCAATCACAATTTTTCAAATTTGCGACATTTTCACATCTGCACTGTGGAACAACAATTCATTAATTTAACGTAGTGATCTTGGGGGGAAAATAATTCATAGAATTGCACTGAGTGAAGTTGATAGAATGATCACGCAATGTTATAATTAAACATTATTTGTACTTAACCCTTACTACCCTAAATCCTCCAAAAGACAATTTTTTAAATACAGCACTTTTGGAAACTGGTACTTTCACCTCTTCAAATGGGACAAAATTACTACCTGGCAATAAGTACAGGCCATAGGTGCTGAATATGAAAGATCAACGAAAATGCATGATTCTTTTTGAAGATGTTTTCAAAAGTGCACTGGAAGATTTTGGAGGATTAAGGAAGGTTCCTAGCCAGAATACCTATAGGGGGTTAGGGTTAAGGAGTGACACCTTTGGTAATTTTTAGGGAAAATTTCATGATCAACTGGGTATGGAAGCAGAGTGCTAGTTTTAGATTATCCCTAACCTTCCCAAATCCTCCAAAATCCTCTTTGCTATAAAGTGAAGGATTTTGAAGGATTGAGGTTGCATGCTACTGATATGCTCATTGCTAAAGTGAAGGATTTTGGAGGACTGTGGTTATTAGGCATACTTGCCTTTCCATGTTTGTTGTAGTGATTGCAATGTCAGTGCTTGGGTCAGTGGACACTGTTTATTGCTCCATGCATGCAGGGAGGGTCCCTGGCCATGTACATGTATCACAGATTAGAAACACATGTGTGCATACATGTCATGTGCTTGCTTTACTACTGAAGGATTTTGGAGTTATGTGTAAGCAAATGGGCCTAGGGAGTTAGGGTTAACTTGAGTGAAATAATACACCACATGAGGTCATATTACCGATGCTGCTGCATAAATGAGCGTTATTTTTTAGTCGCGGTGTTCATTTTGAACCAATTTCCATGCCATGTTGAAAGTCTGCTCTGATCATGACAATATTGTCCATTTAAGTTAGTGATCATTTACTACCATCCAAATGAATTAAATTAAGTAATGGTTTAATTTGAAGTGTTTGCTAATAATTCTAAAATTATTTGGAATTTTAAATTACAGGCATGCAACTGCAGTTTGTGAAAAAAGGGGAAAATGCCAGGCACCGCAGGAATTTATACAATGTTTTTCAGTAGCACAGCTGAAAAACCAAAAAAGAGGAAATCAGCTGATCCGCTGAAAAGTTGCATGCCTGAAATTAGTAAAAAGGAGTAAATGTTGAAGAAACTGAATGTATTGAATGCTTCTTGCTGGGAAAAATGTTAGCTTATGCTAAAATATATTTAGTAGATGCTTTGCATTTAAATAATTACTTGTACCTTATTCAGCAAACCCTCCTACTACTACAAGGGTCAAAAACAGTTAAAATGTTGATATACTTGCCAAGGTATATCTAGTGCACTTAAAAAGTCAAACACTGTCAAACCTTATGTGTAGTAAGTACATTTACAGGTCAAAATGAGTCGAATGTTTTTGACTGGTAAACACATCGGGTGGTTAAAATGACAGTAAAACCAGTCAAAAAATATTTGTGTGTGCACATTTGAGTCAACAGTCAAAACAGGCAGTTGACTGGTCTTGACGTCTATAGCTGCTTCCCACTGAATTGCAGCTATAGTAGGAGGGTTAATGTGATATAAAAATGAATTAGAAGCATTTGCTAATAATTCTAAAATTATTGGATTTTTAAATAAGTAAATGGGAGTAAATGTTGAAACTCATTGAATGCTTCTTGCTAGGAAATTTTTTTTTGTGCACAAGATGCTAGCTTTTGCTAAAATATATTTAGTAGATGTTTTGCATTTAAATAATTACTCGTACATTATTCAAGAAATTGTATCTAGCATTTGCAATTTTATTTTGTTGTATCACCTATTTATGTCCAAATACAGTTTTAAATACAACATTTTCGTATATGATTTTGTGGATATCAGTAGATGACTTCTTACCCCCTCTCCTCCTCTGTGAATTTGAAACAAATGAAAACATTACGAGGGGTAGTCTTACTCTCATATGATCAGAATCAAAGATTCAAAAGGGTAAGTCTTGGAAATTTGCTTATGTGAATAAAAATTATACAAAACTAAAAAATCAAAATCTTGTGATTTTTTGTACCAAGTTTGTATGTCAATTTCAAGGGAAAAATTGGAATACTTACCCTTTGTGATTTTTTTTAAACATTTTATTTGTAGAATTTGCCAAAATCTTTAAATAAAATTGCAAGACTTTTTACAAATTATACCTATTTTCTCCAAAAATTTAATAAAAATTACAAGGGGGGTAAGTCTTGCCAATTTTGTGTTCTAAATTATACCCATTTTCTACAAAAAATAAAAATCACAAGGGGTAAGTCTTGCCAATTTTTGGCATGAGCATACTGATCGAAACGTCCAGTTGTAACCTCGTTCTTTTCAGAAATAATTACTACTCAATTGAAAGAATTTCACATGGTGTCACCGCAATTAGTCTTACTTCTTACTTCGTAATAAGTTACTTGATAAAATTAAAATGCTTTTTCCCACATGTTTCCTAGACATGCTGAAAATCATGCGACATGAAAATCTCGATTTTGAGCCAACGTACTGGGATCGGCCCTACAGTACTTTCTTTAAATCAAGTTATACAATAAACAACCAACATGTGAAAGTTTCAGCTAAGTACATAGTGTTGTAATCAAGACAATAATGAAAATGCAATTCAGATTTTTCATAATTCACAACAAAAATAGTTGAGAAATTGTTTTACTTACGTTGCAAAATGATAGCACTTCAGACAGAAAGAATTTGATACCATCCTGAACTTAACACAAAATGAGTCATGTAAATATGGGAGTATTTATGTTTATTGAGATTACCAATAGTGTATTATAATTATGGACTTTTTAATAAGATTTGTTTCTCCAAGATTATAACCCCTTTTTAATCACCAGGCATGTAAATTTACAATTTACAATACCTTCTTTTGTGGCCTTTTGTGGGGCAGTTGGGGGCACCACTTGCCCCCCAAAAAGTATACATGCCTTGAACTGGACATCGATTATCCTTGATAGGATATACATGTAGACAGACTCCACACATACCTCTTAAAGGATTTCATTGGATACGTTAACGCGTTGTGCTGAAGATCTGACACGCTAGTCAGTATAATCAAGATTAGTGGCACTAGCTACCAACCAAGGTCAAAGTTCAGCATCGGGAAAAATATGGCAGCTGCACGGCCAGGATCTGGCGTAATTCACGCACCTCTAGCTCAAAGCGTGACGTCAGACCTTCAGGCTAGTTTGGAATCAGCTCCATGCAAGGACAAAAGAGGGCGCTTTTTTTTTACACAAGCAGCATTTGCATTCAGGTCAGTGAAACAAGCATATGGGTCCACTTACATTAAAATGCCATAGTTACCATAGAAGGGTTTCCGCTGTACAATTTTAGGAAGAAAACACCTCATTTTTTTGGAGAAAAGCCGGTTGGTTGGTTCTCAACGTCTCAACTAGTCTGCTCTAGTCATCGTCAATCTCCTGACGATGACTAGTCGAAACGTTGAGAACAAACCAACCGGCTCTTCTCAGAGCCATCACTTTTTCCAAGAAGAGATCATTACATGATGTGTCTGAAAGAACTCAATAACATCTATCTCCACCATGCAAAGCCTCAAACCCTACATCAAAACACCTCATACTCGATAAGTACAGCAAGGTGTTCCAAAACATACAGTGTAGTACACAAATATTAACTGCTACGAGTGGTATAGTAAAACTAGCCCACCCATGGGACCATTGTATTTTCCTGAAGCGAAGCCGAGGGAGGCCAGTTTTACTGTACCACAAGTGAAAGCAGTCAATATTCATTTTATAACACATGGTCAGTGTCTATGTTCATCCTCGTATACGTTTTTTATGCACGTTTTGATACAGAGATGAACAACCAATGGTTTTGAGGTAGATCAGAGTAAATGTTACGCAGTACGATGAAAATAGATGCCTAGGTACATGTACCATGCAGCTGGAAGGTTGCTATGGGCTAGTTCATTGGTTGCTATGAGCTAGTACTTTTACATCCATCACATTTCTTGTTTGCTTGGCATTACAGTAATAACAGCGAACATTATGTGACATGCTCTCAAGCAATCACGAGACAGAATCTATGTATGAGGTGTTATAAACAGGATATGATACTTGAAAGAAGGTTGGTGTGAGGACAGCAGGATGCATTTCTAGTTTTTATATAATTAATTTAGTTGAACATTCAAGGGACATAACTGCAGTGATATCACTGCATGCATTTGTTCATACACGGACCATAAAATGGCGCTATGAAATGCCCTGAACTTGGAGACTAAGTGCATTTTAACCACTAGAGGGCTATGAAATGCACAGAGCAGATAGTTTTATCTGATAGATCTTGCAAGGGGAGCCAACCACAGATTGCAGCTTTGTGAGTTGTGACAAGACTGTTACAATCAGACATGACAGGTGATGCTGGCTTAGAAGGGACTTCGGCAGAGGGGGCAGGTAGACTGGTTACTTGTACTGAACCACTTGTACTGCAATAAAAACAAAAGCAGAGAAGCTGTTAACCCGTTTACTGCCGAGGGCATGTATACATCATTTGATACATTTTCCAGCTGGTTTTCAACCACCCAGGGAATACATTGGCGGATCCGGGGGGGGGAAACGCACTTATTTATTGTACATGGAGACTCAAGTCTGAGTGACTATAAATGTGACTTGAGTCAAACTCGAGTCTGAGTCACGAGTCATACAAGTCTGGTAGATAAACCAGTAAAGTGAACAAACTGGAGTGTCGTGGCCGAGCGGTCTAGCTTACCGGACTCAAGTTCTGGTGTTAGTGGCATCGTGGGTTCAATCCCTCGCCGTACACTTGTGTCCTTATAGCAACAAGACATTTAACCATAATTGTTTCTCTCCACCCAGGGGTTAAATGGGTACCTGTGAGGGCAGAGTTGGTTGATTAGCCCTATATGCGCCTTGTAATGGCAGCATTTGAGCTATATACCCCCAAGGAGCTGAGATGGTTTCAGGAATGATTTATGAGCCTTATGAGCCTTATGAGCAGGGGTAATAATATAATGCGCCTTGAGAACCACTCAGTTGGTGGATACGTGCGCTATATAAGTCCACACATTATTATTATTATTATTATTAAACTGGATTTTTAAAAAAAACATCAGAACAAAAAACTCTGCTTTAAGACATACATCATTTGTAGAACTATCCGTCTGTTTTTTGGCATATTTTACAAGTAAATTGAACTGAATGGACCACACAGAAAAATAACCAAAAACTCTGGTTTTGAAAGTACATCATTTAAAAAACACCCTTCAAGGGTACATTGAACTTACCAGACATGCTGAGTGGTAGCGTTTTTTGCATGTTTTACATTGAAGTTTCGGCAGAGAGCAGTTTGATCCATGGATGACAGAGAAACATATCATACAATCCTCGACACCCTCAAAGCGCTTATCAACGTTGCGTTTCCATAACGTTAGACCATCCATAATGCTTCCATTCTAATAGCAAAAACAAAACCCGACATTAAAGGTAAAGACAATATGACCAATGACATCACATGTTTACAACAGAGCCCTAAAGGTCAAACTGCACCGGGCACAAAATGTACACTGGTCTGTGACAAGAAACCATCAAATGTACACTGGTCTGTGACAAGAAACCATCAAATGTACACTGGTCTATGACAAGAAACCATAAAATGTACACTGGTCTATGACAAGAAACCATCAAATGTACACTGGTCTATGACAAGAATCCATCAAATGTACACTGGTCTATGACAAGAAACCATCCAATGTACACTGGTCTATGACAAGAAACCATCAAATGTACACTGGTCTGTGACAAGAAACCATAAAATGTACACTGGTCTATGACAAGAAACCATCAAATGTACACTGGTCTATGACAAGAAACCATCAAATGTACACTGGTCTATGACAAGAAACCATCAAATGTACACTGGTCTATGACAAGAAACCATCAAATGTACACTGGTCTATGACAAGAAACCATCAAATGTACACTGGTCTATGACAAGAAACCATCAAATGTACACTGGTCTATGACAAGAAACCATCAAATGTACACTGGTCTCTGACAAGAAACCATCAAATGTACACTGGTCTATGACAAGAAACCATCAAATGTACACTGGTCTATGACAAGAAACCATCAAATGTACACTGGTCTATGACAAGAAACCATCAAATGTACACTGGTCTATGACAAGAAACCATCAAATGTACACTGGTCTCATGACAAGAAACCATCAAATGTACACTGGTCTATGACGAGAAACCATCAAATGTACACTGGTCTATGACAAGAAACCATCAAATGTACACTGGTCTATGACAAGAAAACCATCAAATGTACACTGGTCTATGACAAGAAACCATCAAATGTACACTGGTCTATGACAAGAAACCATCAAATGTACACTGGTTTATGACAAGAAACCATCAAATGTACACTGGTCTATGACAAGAAACCATCAAATGTACACTGGTCTATGACAAGAAACCATCAAATGTACACTGGTCTATGACAAGAAACCATCCAATGTACACTGGTCTATGACAAGAAACCATAAAATGTACACTGGTCTCTGACAAGAAACCATCAAATGTACACTGGTCTATGACAAGAAACCATCAAATGTACACTGGTCTATGACAAGAAACCATCAAATGTACACTGGTCTATGACAAGAAACCATCAAATGTACACTGGTCTATGACAAGAAACCATCAAATGTACACTGGTTTATGACAAGAAACCATCAAATGTACACTGGTCTATGACAAGAAACCATCAAATGTACACTGGTCTATGACAAGAAACCATCAAATGTACACTGGTCTATGACAAGAAACCATCAAATGTACACTGGTCTATGACAAGAAACCATCCAATGTACACTGGTCTATGACAAGAAACCATCAAATGTACACTGGTCTATGACAAGAAACCATCAAATGTACACTGGTCTATGACAAGAAACCATCAAATGTACACTGGTCTATGACAAGAAACCATCAAATGTACACTGGTCTATGACAAGAAACCATCAAATGTACACTGGTCTATGACAAGAAACCATCAAATGTACACTGGTCTATGACAAGAAACCATCAAATGTACACTGGTCTATGACAAGAAACCATAAAATGTGCACTGGTCTATGACAAGAAACCATCAAATGTACACTGGTCTATGACAAGAAACCATCAAATGTACACTGGTCTATGACAAGAATCCATCAAATGTACACTGGTCTATGACAAGAAATCATCAAATGTACACTGGTCTATGACAAGAAACCATCAAATGTACACTGGTCTATGACAAGAAACCATCAAATGTACACTGGTCTATGACAAGAAACCATCAAATGTACACTGGTCTATGACAAGAAACCATCAAATGTACACTGGTCTATGACAAGAAACCATCAAATGTACACTGGCATACCTGCCAACATTGAGGAAAGAGAAAAAGGAACATCAGGATGGTATAGTGATCGCCGTCCTGGGGGCGGGGTATAAGAGGAGGGGGTGTCCCCCTCCCCATTTGAAATGTTTTGGTTATGTTAGGTGGCTTAGATGCAAAATGATGCTATCTTTGGCCAAGATTTGAACTTATAATATGTATAGGAATTTTAATTTTTTTCGCTATTCACGGTTTTGGGATTTTTCTAAAGGAGAAATCAGCAGTGACTCTGGGGGATTAAGATTGTTATCACCACTAACCCCATAATGAGTTTGATAAAGGTGTGAAAGCGATCCTGCTTGAAGGATTCTACGTGAATTTTTTCCAACAGAATACGAAGATATAAGTTGGTATAAGTATCAAAATAGTTACACTTGTGAAAAGTTTTATGGTTTTCGTTTTTGAACAGTAAAAATCAATAAAGGAATGGCAGAGAACGATTATTTTTGTATATGGAGAGTTTGTTTCCTCATTTATGCGCGCACTGATACTGTGTTTAGATAAGGTTGTGCTGCGGTTAAATTAGTACTGTCTTGAACAAAATAATCTAATAAATTGCTTACATGCGCTTGAGGTAAAATTATTCTTTCAATGTCTTGTAATATAAAATTACGACATCGTTCTTACAATCGAAAATATACGGCTTTTAACCTCTGCGATGGCCGGCAAAATGTACGACAAAATGCGCATTTTATTGTTACTTATAGTCGGATGAGCACTGTTTTATTGGTGCGTGATAAGTCGGCCGGGCCCAGTAGCGTGGGTTTCGTTGTTTATTCTCTGAATGTTGACGTCACCGGAATACGCACGTACGGAGAATTTGTTTTAACAATACATTATACAACGATTCGCTTTACACACAACGCGGGGCACTACGCAAAGAGTATTGATCACAACCAAATTCTCTCTACGCCCGTAGACTGTGATTAACAGTCCTACATGTATTTTTGTGTGTGGTGCACGTGATGTATGCACCATAGTGCTAGCGCTGGACGTAGAACCGACTTACTGTCAAGTCTATCTGCACACAGTCTTCGCGCGCGAGAGCAGGAACTTTCTATGCGATCGAGTTTGCAGACGATAGAAATGGCGCTCAAACTTACTATTTTTTTCCTTTCCAGATTTTTTTAAACCGGAATGTTCCGTTTTTCGGCGACATTAAAACTAATAAAACGGAACACTTCCGGGAAAAACGGAACAGTTGGCAGGTATGCACTGGTCTGTGACAAGAAACCATCAAATGTACACTGGTCTATGACAAGAAACCATCAAATGTACACTGGTCTGTGACAAGAAACCATCAAATGTACACTGGTCTATGACAAGAAACCATCAAATGTACACTGGTCTATGACAAGAAACCATCAAATGTACACTGGTCTATGACAAGAAACCATCAAATGTACACTGGTCTGTGACAAGAAACCATCAAATGTACACTGGTCTATGACAAGAAACCATCAAATGTACACTGGTCTATGACAAGAAACCATCAAATGTACACTGGTCTATGACAAGAAACCATCAAATGTACACTGGTCTCTGACAAGAAACCATAAAATGTACACTGGTCTATGACAAGAAACCATCAAATGTACACTGGTCTATGACAAGAAACCATCACATGTACACTGGTCTATGACAAGAAACCATCAAATGTACACTGGTCTATGACAAGAAACCATCAAATGTACACTGGTCTGTGACAAGAAACCATCAAATGTACACTGGTCTATGACAAGAAACCATCACATGTACACTGGTCTATGACAAGAAACCATCAAATGTACACTGGTCTATGACAAGAAACCATCAAATGTACACTGGTCTGTGACAAGAAACCATCAAATGTACACTGGTCTGTGACAAGAAACCATCAAATGTACACTGGTCTATGACAAGAAACCATCAAATGTACACTGGTCTGTGACAAGAAACCATCAAATGTACACTGGTCTATGACAAGAAACCATCAAATGTACACTGGTCTATGACAAGAAACCATCAAATGTACACTGGTCTGTGACAAGAAACCATCAAATGTACACTGGTCTATGACAAGAAACCATCAAATGTACACTGGTCTATGACAAGAAACCATCAAATGTACACTGGTCTCTGACAAGAAACCATAAAATGTACACTGGTCTATGACAAGAAACCATCAAATGTACACTGGTCTATGACAAGAAACCATCACATGTACACTGGTCTATGACAAGAAACCATCAAATGTACACTGGTCTATGACAAGAAACCATCAAATGTACACTGGTCTGTGACAAGAAACCATCAAATGTACACTGGTCTATGACAAGAAACCATCAAATGTACACTGGTCTATGACAAGAAACCATCAAATGTACACTGGTCTATGACAAGAAACCATCAAATGTACACTGGTCTGTGACAAGAAACCATCAAATGTACACTGGTCTATGACAAGAAACCATCAAATGTACACTGGTCTATGACAAGAAACCATCAAATGTACACTGGTCTATGACAAGAAACCATCAAATGTACACTGGTCTGTGACAAGAAACCATCAAATGTACACTGGTCTATGACAAGAAACCATCAAATGTACACTGGTCTGTGACAAGAAACCATCAAATGTACACTGGTCTATGACAAGAAATCATCAAATCTTATATTGAAATATCAGCAGAAAAATTCTTAATTAGATTTAGTTTTGCCCTACACCGATGTGTGTATAGCACTGTATTCTTAGTGCTTTCCGCAGTGTCTGTGAAAAAACTACACAGGCGACTCGGGCGGGATTTGAACCCATGACCTCCTGCTTACTAGTGCAGACGTCTTAACCTCTTGACCACCGAGCTTGCCCGATGTCGATTGGCCGGCTAGAATCCTATATAGCAGCGGGTTCCGTTCCTTGGTCGACTAAAGTCGCCAATGGTAAGCAACAGGGGGTACGTGTGTTGTCGACTAAAGTCGCCAATGGTAGTGAAAGGGTTAACTTTAGCAATCATGTCACTGGATCTTCCATTGAGCTAACTGTATGGGACAATAGCATTACTGGTGCACAAAGCACAACCATCTTTGCCGTTACCAACCTGACCACAAGACTGTTTTCTTACCTGATTCCTGAGGAATGTCGTCAGCTGAAGAGTCCAGTTCCTCCACTGTGTAGTCCCCACCCCAACTTTCTTCTCGCTGTCCACGGTGATAATTCCCAGTGGGTGATTGGCTGGAATCCGCACTGTCAAGTCCATCGTGAGGTCCTGCATCGTATACGTTGCAATAACTTCCCGCGTTGCTGAGCGTGCTTTGACAGTCATGTTCGCAAAGGTCTGAGTGGCATTTTGTACATCCAGGACCTCTTGGGCGCAGAGAAGGGGGCTGGCATATTTGGTGGTAAACCTACAAGGAAGTTAAAGTAAATACATTGCTAGGGTCATCTAAAATGTTCAAGTAAGTACAGAAAGTGCTATTAGTGGAGCAGGGGGGGGGGGGGTGTGCCAGTCGAATTAGGTCTTTGTAAATGTTGATATCATTGCATACATGGATTTTGCTCAGTGCAACAAGGTCGTATCTTTTTACAGAGTTCCAGGATGACCACATAAAACCTATGGAAGATACGATGCTGTTGCACTCAATTGTTTTAATGTATGCAAATTTATGCACTATTGCACATACGACCTTGTTGCATTTTTTTTTTTTAGATACGACCTTGTTGTTCTGACAGGACGATATACATGTACATGTAGTTTAGAATACATAGACTGACAGAAACGTACTCATTTTTTATGATTTTTTTATTTATTTATTTTTTCTTGGGGGGGGGGGAAGGAAAGTAGTACTCTCATGTAACCTGGGTTTTTATTCACCTTATTCATGAGTTAGCCATTTTATGTCTTGTTCCCTAAATACAAGAGGTTGTGTACCTGTACATGCTCATAATAGTAACCTGACTTATTTTGTCTGTTTGCAGGGGCAACCTCGCTTTCAAATGTAATTGAATTTCAAGTAAATTCATGGAAATAGCTACATCCATTTATTTATTCCTTATGTCAGGAATGAAATTTTCTTTGGAAGTATCAGATTATTGGGCCTTCTCGCTGGTGCATGCAGCATGTAAGCTACAGAGTGTGGTTGTGAGAATTACAGACTCTCGTATTTATCATGAATAAAGCGAATATAACAGAAAATTTTTTCAAGGAAGTTTGATCTGGTAATGGATTTTAATTTGTTCAATATATCAGTTACCGAGAGTAGGAGGATTAAAAACCAATAAAACACAAACCTGTCAACAATTGGGCCAATCTTTTTGTCTTGACTATTCCACCATTGACGAACCATAGCCGGCAGATCTTCAAGGATAATAGAATACAGAGTACAGGCCTGATGTTGGATCTCTTCCTGGCCGGGAGAAACACCTGTTAAGAAACAAACCAAATGTTTAATAACACTAATGTTTTATTCATCTGTCATCTTTCCTAGAGAAAACAGGAATTATAATGTTCAATTTACAAAATGGATTGAAACTGTTACATGTTCTTCTCTATTGTTGTGTTTTACATTAATTGCCGTCCAGCAACTGTTTGTAAATTCAACATTACGATTACTACGATTACATTACGATTAAAGCACTTCAGATGTAATCATTTATCAGGATGATTGATATTTGTACTAAGGAAGGAGGGCCAAAGTCATGGTACAGCCAAGCCTTTGAGAAGCCAGGCCAGGCCTAGGCTGCCAGGCCAGGCCTAGGCTGCCAGGCCAGGCCTAGGCTGCCAGGCCTAGGCTACCAGGCCTCCTAATTGTCTTTTGTAAGTCCTAATCCTGTAACAATACAGTACCTGCCAATCAACATAACCTGGGCTTCTGGAGGGCCTAGCCCAGGCAAGCAGAGCTCCTTATATAGGCCAGTAGGCAGGGGGAAAAGCCTGGGCCTGGCCGGGCTTCTCAAAGGCTTGGCTGTACCATGACTTTGGCCCTTGTCCCTAACTTTACGCCAATAAATTTTTAGACAATAACAATCTGGCATTTAATCAATGTTATATTTTCCCTTTACCATGTATGTACATGTACACGTACCTTTAGCTCTCACACTCGGTGCCGTGCTGAACATACTCCGTGGCACTGCTCCCTTGAGGTTTTGGTGACCTACATGACTTGTCACAGGAGGGTCAGGCATCAATCTAAATATGCTCATCATTAAGTTTGAAACCCCATCAGTCAACCGCAGGTAATTTGCATACTCGGCTCTGACCTGCATATAACAAAAAAAAAGAAATAAACCATTCTTATGTCTCACATTTCACATAAATGGAGTGCCATGGTCGAGCGGTTTAGTGCATCGGATTTGTGTTCTGATGGCTGAGTCGTCAGAATGTGGGTTCGAATCCCAACCGCGACCATGGTGCTTGTGTCCTTGAGCAAGACACTTTACCATAATTGATTCTCTCCACCCAGGGGTAAATGGGTACCTGTGAGGGCAGAGTTGGTTGTTGTGTTTGATTAGCCCTATATGCGTTGCAATGGCAGCAATTGAGCTGTATACTTCCCAGGGAGCTGAGATGGTTTTCAGGAATGATTTATGCACCTGACGAGCAGGGGTAATAATGTAAAGTGCTGTGATACCTCGTGTAAGAGCGCTTTAAAAATGCCTCCATTATTATTAAGGTAATTTGCATACTCGGCTCTGACCTGCATATAATAAAAAAGAAATAAACCATTCTTATGTATCACATTTCACATAAATGTAGTGTCATGGTCGAGCGGTTTAGTGCATCGGATTTTTGGAGTGTCGTGGCCGAGCGGTCTAGCTTACCGGACTCAAGTTCTGGTGTTAGCAGCAGAATGTGGGTTCGAATCCCGGCCGTGACACTTGTGTCCTTGAGCAAGACACTTAACCATAATTGCTTCTCTCCACCCAGGGGTTAAATGGGTACCTGTGAGGGCAGAGTTGGTTGATTAGCCCTATATGCGCTGTAATGGCAGCAATTGAGCTGTATACTCACCAGGGAGCTGAGATGGTTTCAGGAATTATTTATGAGCCTTATGAGCAGGGGTAATGATATAATGCGCCTTGAGCACCACTTAGTTGGTGGATACGTGCGCCATATAAGTCCACATCATCACCATCATCACCACCACCACCACCACCACCACCACCACCACCACCACCACCACCACCACCACCACCACCACCACCACCAACTCTGCTCTCACAGGTACCCATTTACTCCTGGGCTAAGTTGGAACGTCATTTGTCCAATATGTGAATTTGTCAGTTTCTTTCTGGCTCTTTTGAAAACAAATGACTTAAGGGGACAGTATCGTCATGATCAGAGCAGACTTTCAACAGTGCATGGAATCGGTGTTCTAGTAAGACGAACACAGTGAAATTACTGGTTTATGCAGCAGCAACGGTAATACGACCTTATCATGTGGGGTATTATTTTCATTCACTGAGTTAATCTAAAGCTAGCACTTCGATTCCATGCCCTGTTGATTGTGACGATATTGTCCCTTTAATATTGAAGTAGGGTCATGGCCAATGGCAATAAATCGTTGTGTGCCAGGAAGAAGGTTGTAAGGCTCTACGATCTTCTTCCGGGCACACAAAGTACAATTTTTTGTCCCAGCAGAAGGTCGTAAGCAATAAAATGGCTCCTTTGAAAAAAAGTAGGGCATAACTGTTTTATACAGTATGTCCCAAAAAAAGTGTCACTCTAACTATTTCTGAAAATATACCAAAACCCCGAAATACATTTTGGAACTTTTTCAATTGCACAGATACTCTAATTCAAACACCTGTGAGTTTTATGTAATCACAGGTGTTTAGGCCAAGGATTAGGAGTATCTGTGCAATTGAAAAAGTTCCAAAATTTATTTCGTGGTTTTGGTATATTTTCAGAAATAGTTAGAGTGACACTTTTTTTGGGGACATACTGTATATTATTACTAGAATTACTCCCAAGGCATGTTTTTCCATTCCCATGCGGAATTTAACTTTCCTACAATGACTTATAAATGGCAGAAAAACGACCAAACTTTCACACTCAGTTTTCTTGAAACACAATTTTGCACATTACTTGCTTACGACCTTTTTCCGGGCAAACAACAAAATAACCTCGCCTTTGCAGCATAAACAGGGGTGAAGTTTGCAACTGAAATTCCCCTGTGTACTCCATGATAGATTTAAAAAAAAATTGTTTATGACCCCTTCCTACCTCAGCAGATGCAGACTTGAATATCTTCAGGTATAGTCTCCACACCAGCAGGTAAGTCTGTACACTAGACACGTTCTGGTAGTACCCAGTGCTACTAGGATCTAGTGTTAAGCATTCACCAACTTGGACGTCCGCTAGGATTACTTCCATGAAGGCTGAAGCAGAGTCTAGGATTTCTTTCAGTGGCTCCGGTGGTGGTCTTTGAGAGAAAGTATACAAGCAAAATGAAAAAGACACAGAAATTATGACACTTTTTTAAGGGAATAAATATTCATTGCGCGATCGTTACCGCAGGATAAAGACCACTGATCTCTATAATACAGGGATGCGATTGGTCTGTGACAAAAAACCCTGAAAATGCGTGAACGAAGCGTGAACCAGTATGAAGCGCGAAGCTCCTTAAGGCGTGGGTCCTGGGGCCTGCTGAAGTCTAGATGCTCTGTAGTGCAATCTAAGCCTTTCTGGGACATCTTTTGAGAAAAAATTATTTTGCAATTTTTGTGATTTTGTTTTTTAACCTTCAACTCCTCGATATGAATAATTATTATATTCTACCCCTGCCCCCCCTCCCAAATTTTCTCAACAGATTCACATGATTCACATTGGTTGACTTTTGCAGACCCCCCCCCAAAAAAAAAAAAAAAAAAAAAAACCACGGATTTTCGGAAAAAACAGAGAAATCACGTCCCCGATACTGAATTGGTTGCTCAACGCTGACTGGCACTGGCCTATACAGCGTGAAGTCACCAGCAGCCATTTTGATTTCCCCCAATATACCATACGAGTGAAACATTCAACGCTGACTGTCAATCAAGTTCATAGAGCAATGGCTCCCTGTGCAGGGCGCCCTCAACAGTCAGTGCACAGAGTTGAAAATTGATAGTATGGCAATATTCTTTGATTTATTATAATTATACCAAAGCAGGCTCTTACATTGATGATTCTTCCTCCCTCTCGTCCTTGTCATCGTTTGAGTCATCTTTAAGGTGTTCAATATCCGCTTTGGCGATTTCATCCATTACTCTGATAGATCAAGATAAATAAAGATGATTATAAATGGTGTCTATGAAGCAGGACGAAATGAATGGACAGTGAAATTCATTGAAATTTTGCACTGATGGCATTATGAAAATGCATGTTTATGGGTCTGTTACAGGGCTATGGTGATGGCAAAATCTGGAGGGGGGAGGGTGTGGTACCCAATTTGCCGACTGACTACATGTAAGGCCCCCCCAAAAAAAGCATCGCTTCAAACCTGCGCGTCGACATTTTTAATTTTCTTTTTTTTTGCTATGAAACGATGTCTAATTGCAGCCGAAATTGCTGGATCGATTGGAATTCTGCCGTGCTGTGTTTTAAACGACTTTTTCACATAGGGGTATGAACATTTGCCCGATTTGTGAGGCCCGTCTTAGCCACCATGCTTAGTATATGGGAAATTTGGTCCTCACATATACATGTATAGTATATTTTCCTGTAAAAAAAAAAAAAAAAAAAAAAAAAAAAAAAAAATTTGTCACCGCACTGATTTTGAAGCCGACCTATGACCAGAAACCAGAGACTTTTTTCTTTTTTTTTGGGGGGGGGGGCGGCTAACTGTTTGTTGTTTTGTCAAAAACATGAGCCCCTATTGAGATAAAATTTACACAAGTTAGTTTCTGGATATATTTCTTGAAAACTATTTCTTGAAAGCTAGAAATTTCATCAATCAATCAATATGAAATCTAGAGGATTGAAATGAACGTACGTCACCAAATACAATGATGTGCATTCCCTTCAAGACATAACTTAAAGCCTTACAGACTAATCCGTCGACCAGTTCACTGGGCGCCGCCATAACTGTGGTGGTACCTACATTCTGCGTCAAGTGTTCGTTTCCTATGCAGTCCAGTGCTTCTTCAACCAATCTGAGCATTCTATTTGACGAAACCCTAGCGTACTGCATATTTAAGAATGCGTGTGACGCACGCATGCAGTTGTGGTACCAATGCAGTAATGCCGGAGAACAGTGGTCGCTGGATTAGTCTATACTAATAAAATTTTGTTTGGGTGATTCTGTTCACCTAGTAATATCCCATTTGTACTTTTGATACATTAATAATAATAATAATAATAATGTGTGGATTTATATAGCGCACGTATCCACCAACTAAGTGGTGCTCAAGGCGCATTATATTATTATCCCTGCTCATAAGGCTCATAAGGCTCATAAATCATTCCTGAAACCATCTCAGCTCCCTGGGGAGTATACAGCTCAATTGCTGCCATTTCTAGCGCATATAGAGCAAACCAACTCTGCCTTCACAGGTACCCATTTAACCCCTGGGTGGAGAGAAGCAATTATGATTAAGTGTCTTGCTCAAGGACACAAGTGTCACGGCCGTGACTCGAACCCACATTATGTTGCTAACACCAGAACTTGAATCCGGCAAGCTAGACCGCTCGGCCACAACACCCCAACATTGTTTCAATGGTACAAGGAGGCATTGATTTCTGCTACATGTATTCCCATTCTTGTTCATAATAAAAACAATCATTCAAACCACCATCCACCCCCAACCCCCCCCGAAAAAAACAAAAAACAACACAAATACAACAAGCAACATTTAAAAAAAAACAATAATAATAATAATAATAATAATAATAATAATAATAATAATAATAATAATAATAATAATAATAATAATAATAATAATAATAATAATAATAATAAAACAATTATGCATATTCTCCCTGAACAAGGCTAAAAGCCACTCAAGGTACTGGGCTACAACAGAAGAAAAATAAACAAGTAAATAGACTCAGAGGAGCTGAATGTGGGAGTTAAGATTCCTCTTGAAACAGGATAGATCGTAGGATGAAGGGAAACATGCATCAGGCAAAGAATTCCAAAGAGATGCAACACGTGGGAAAAAGCTATTAGTATAGCTTACCGGACTCAAGTTCTCGTGTTAGCAGCAGAATGTGGGTTCGAATCCTGGCCATGACACTTGTGTCCTTGAGCAAGACACTTAACCATAATTGCTTCTCTCCACCCAGGGGTTAAATGGGTACCTGTGAGGGCAGAGTTGGTTGATTAGCCCTATATGCGCTGTAATGGCAGCAATTGAGCTGTATACTCCCCAGGGAGCTCAGGTGGTTTCAGGAATGATTTATGAGCCTTATGAGCCTTATGAGCAGGGGTAATAATATAATGCGCCTTGAGTACCACTTAGTTGGTGGATACGTGCGCTATATAAGTCCACACATTATTATTATTATTACATATAGGGATAGCTAGGGTGTATGGGTGAGAAGAAGTGGAAAGCTGAGTTTCACATCTAGGTATAGCTAGGGTGTATGGGTGAGAAGATGTGGAAAGCTGAGTTTCATATCTAGGTATAGCTAGGGTGTATGGGTGAGATGAGGTGGAAAGCTGAGTTTCATATCTAGGTATAGCTAGGGTGTATGGGTGAGATGAGGTGGAAAGCTGAGTTTCACATCTAGGTATAGCTAGGGTGTATGGGTGAGATGAGGTGGAAAGCTGAGTTTCATATCTAGGTATAGCTAGGGTGTATGGGTGAGAAGATGTGGAAAGCTGAGTTTCATATCTAGGTATAGCTAGGGTGTATGGGTGAGATGAGGTGGAAAGCTGAGTTTCACATCTAGGTATAGCTAGGGTGTATGGGTGAGATGAGGTGGAAAGCTGAGTTTCACATCTAGGTATAGCTAGGGTGTATGGGTGAGAAGAGGTGGAAAGCTGAGTTTCACATCAAGGTATAGCTAGGGTGTATGGGTGAGATGAGGTGGAAAGCTGAGTTTCACATCTAGGTATAGCTAGGGTGTATGGGTGAGAAGAGGTGGAAAGCTGAGTTTCACATCAAGGTATAGCTAGGGTGTATGGGTGAGATGAGGTGGAAAGCCGAGTTTCACATCTAGGTATAGCTAGGCTGTATGGGTGAGAAGAGGCAGAAAGCTGAGTTTCTCGCTCAAACATGCTAACAGGATGAATCAAGTTAGATAGACCGGTGGAACATTTACCATGATAATATCTCGCAGACTTACTTTTCTAGAAGCTGAAATGCAGCCAACTTGACTGATCTTTCTGTCTTAAGCAGCATAGGGCACAGTCGATCTAACAAGATCTGCACTTTATTATCAGCCGTCTTTGAATCAGTGATGGCTTGCTTTGCGCTAGAGGATTTGGGCCTTGCCCCGGATTCCAAGGACTTTGGTGTTAGGGTGTGATTCTTGATTTGCTGGGGCGGAATGCAGCTGACTGCATCCGAGGCTGACTGGAGTAGTTGATGTCGGGGGATCGTTAGGGCACTTAAGTCTGTCATCTCTGCATAAACAAAATTATAGAATACACAATTCTTTTGTTAAAAAGTACGTAACAATTGTCTTGATGCACTGTTCATTTAAAACAAACAAGAGAAGAAAAAAACCACCTCAGATTTAACCAGTTCGCATCGGAGGCCGTGTATACACGCAATTTTTTTTTGCACTGCGGATCGGAGAGCGTCTAAACATGCCATAGGAAACTCCAGAATATTTGTATGCATGGTCGGTTGAGCCACGTGTGTATGGTGACATGCTCGGAAGTGCCGGCCACCCGCTGTGGAAGCTTCCATTAACGTGTGTGTGGGAAAAAGAAACCCGCCACAGGTGCCCAGAAAAACATTTTTATTCCCGACGTGAACTGGTTAAGGACAGAACGGCATGTCAAATAGATTCAAATAATACTGCCAAAATGCTGACCAACAATTGTCACAAACAACGACAGCATCAGCGAGAAGACCCCATCACTGTAAAACTCTCTCCACTCCGTGTACAGACTGGACGGCAGGGTCACATCGCCTGCCGGACTGCCCAGCAAGGTCGCAGCAGAGGTCAAGAGGTCAAAGGCCGCACAACAGAACGCGGTCAGCAGAGGTGTGGAGAGGGCAGAAACAATGTTCTGACTACATGTCTGCAAGAAATAGATACACAACAATATATTAGTAACACTTCGCTTATTCGTCCATCAAATGGGACATTATTCAAGTAATGCACGTAAAAGAACCCAGAACACTTATCATGGAAGAGTAGGGGTTACCCCGGTGTTTCTGGTTCACATAACAAGCACCCTTGTTTACAGGTTGCCTCAGGCTTCCGAGCTACACTGCTTAAGTGTGCTCTTGAGGCATCCTTGATTTCATTACCAGAAATGTATAATAATATTTCATTTTGTTAATGAGGAAATAGAGGAAATGCATTCAGCTTGGTAAAACTTGTAGCTTTGCATGGTGAAGAAGATAAGACAGACTAATTGCAGTGACACCATGTGAAATTCTCTAAAAGAACTAGAGGTTACAACTCGATGTTTCGATCAGTATGCTCTGAAGACGATCAGAGCATACTGATCAAAACGTCAAGTTGTAACCTCCAGTTCTTTTCAGAACTAATTGCTACTCAATTGAGAATTTCACATGGTGTCACCGCAATTAGTCTTACTTACTTGCATTCAGCTTGTTTCGTATTCATTCCAATGTGAAATTTCTGTCAGAAATTCATTTTAGAAGTTTTACTAAAAATGATTGTGCCTGAGACAGAAATATTTCAAGTGATATTTGATACCATCATCAATTTTGCAATAAGTTTTAAGTGAAACTGTGATCAATATGTTTTTTGAGATTACCAACAGTGTAAAGTAGGAAGGTAATGAAGTCATTAATAAGGCCAAAAATTTTTTTTTTTTGAGTTGCCCTCCACCGACCGACCCAAAAGTGCTGAAATCTCGGGTCGGGTTTTTTTTTCTTTTTTTTTTCCCCGTCATTCATAGGCCTATTTATTAAAGGGAAACATCACCCCAGTTTTGAAATAAAATTATGTGAAGGGTGTGATGTTTCATGGAGACTGTCTTTTTATTTTTTTATGATCGGTTGTTGCAATTGCAGAAAATGATGATTTTATTAAAATCGCTTGCCGTCCCGCGTGCGGCCATTTTGTTGTGCGCTGTCTATTCATCCGGGACATTGTGACGTACTGACTGCACAAACAACCCGAGCGTCCTTTTCTTGAGGCATTACCGACATGACTCACAACTGCACCAGTCCGTATTTTGCCTGCGGCAGTCGGTCGCCCACTCGACCCAGGCAGCTGCACGCCCTCGATGTTTTCCACGCCCATTGCGATATCGTTATTTCTGTTTTGTAGCTCTTCGTCCGTAAAACTTGGTTCAAAATTGTACGGAGATGGCCCTGATTCCATAATTTTGATACCCAGATTTCGTAAAGCAAAGAAAAATACGTCAAGGTGAGAGTAAACACGGAGCTTGTGTTTGACCGTGAGAAATGATCGAGCACAATCGTCCGGGCACCTTTCACCGTGAGCACTATGTATGCTGATAGGTGCGCCTAGGCGCGATACTATAGCCACATGTCAGCTGTACACACACGCTTTTTTCATTGAGGTGCAGTCAGTACGCTATAATGTCCCGGATGTGGCGGGATTTTTAAACAACATGGACGCGCTCTATGAACAAGAATTTAA
This sequence comes from Zoroaster sp. YZ-2022, assembly GCA_029582265.1. Classification (NCBI taxonomy): domain Eukaryota; kingdom Metazoa; phylum Echinodermata; class Asteroidea; order Forcipulatida; family Zoroasteridae; genus Zoroaster; species Zoroaster sp. YZ-2022. Next base: position 15,135,549 of record CM055837.1, read on the forward strand.
GAACACAATAGACCAGCATTTCGTTCTCGATAATGAAAATCGATCATTGCTCTGTGGATTATGTTCTTTACAATATGTCCTTTCAGAATAAATAAAATTTTGGCGGGCCTGGAATTTCCCTTTAATGAAACTTAACAATTTTCTTTGTATAAAACATAATACGTTTGATTTGTGAAATTTTCCACTTCAAATTTACCGGTACCCAAGACTCAATCTACATGTTTTCAAATCGAATGGCCCCGGCCCTCACATGGTGCACTGCCTTCACAAGACACTGTGTGCCAACGATTGCGACTCAAATCTACACGCTTTTCCAATCGAATGGCCCCTCACATGTTTTCCACTGGCTTCACACTGTTTTGTATACATGTCAACGATTGCGACTCAATCTACACGTTTTCAAATCAAATGGCCCTCACACATTGTGCACTGGCTCCCCGCACTGTACGTGTAAGTTGAATGTGTGATGTCTTTTTATTCTTTAGGTAATTGTGCATACTGCTAGATCATTGTCTTTGAAAAACATGGTATGTGGTTTCAGTTCCAATGCATTTCAATCTTAAAATGACAGTCAAGGAGAAAAAAATAAATAAATAAAAAAAAAATCCCGACCGACCGACCCCTTCAAATATTTTCACTGAAGGGCAACTCAACATTTTTTTTTGTTGGCCTAATGAATAAATATTTTTTTCAGATAAAACTAACCTGAATCCAGGACACCACAGAACACAGAACAAAGTCCCAGTTTTGCTCGCTCAGGGCCGTGGGTAACTTCTCAATCGCAAGTCTCATCAACTGCATCATCTTGATATTCAGGAAAACATCGTCAAGGACAACCGCATCGTTGAAGTCGCTATGGTGACAAGAAAGCAGATTTCAAGATCTTGAAAAATCACATATAGCATATCAAGCCTTTCACATCAAATTGAAAACCAAATTTAACCCTCCTATGTACAGTGCATTTGCCATAGAATTGTCAGACCTTTCAAAACCTTTCAAGTTTGCTGTACTGAAGGGTTTTGAAAGGTGAGAAAACTGTCTGACAAAAGGGACCTATGAAAGGTTTCGAAAGGTGTAACAACTCTCTGAACAAACTGGTGTTGAAATGTTTCAATACCTTTCAAAGGGTATTGAAAGGTGTGGTTGTTCAGTAGCAACAAATTCTGGAGGGTTTTAAAGGGTTCATAATTATTGATAGCCATTTTGGCCCGTAAGCAGATTTTGAAAGGTTTTGAAAGGTCAAACCATAGGAGGGGTAGGAAAATATAGATCTTACAACTTCAGAAAAAACTTGTTTCTACAAACAATGATGTAATTTTTCATGTAACTGATGAGGCTAATCATTGCATATAAAATGGTGTCTGCAAAAAACTGTCTGGAAATTGGCCATTCATCGAGGGCATGGAGCACAAACATGTTAATCGCATTTTTTAGTATAATATTATGTAATATTATGTAATATTATGTAATATGTAATATTATGTAATATTATGTAATATTATGTAATATTATGTAATATGTAATATTATGTAATATTATGTAATATTATGTAATATTATGTAATATGTAATATTATGTAATATTATGTAATATTATGTAATATGTAATATTATGTATTATGCAATATTATGTATTATGTAATATTATGTAATATTATGTAATATTATGTAATATTATGTAATATGTAATATTATGTAATATTATGTAATATTACACTCTCTAGGCGATGCACACATCAGCTAAATGCCAATGACATGCATTGATGTTGAAAACTGCATGAGAAATATTGAGTGCATATTTCCATGTGCACATGGACAGAAACCTAATTTTTAACAATGGTCCAAACCTTGAATCACACAAGAAGATGTGTAATGCGCCATGTTGGGGGTAGCAGGCCTGGGTCTCCCTTTGGTCTAGAGGACAAAACCCCCTGAACCTGGATGCTTAATTTTAGAGGATTTACAGACGTTCCACATCCCCACAAACTAGAGGTTCGGACACCTTAAAGGCTACTTCTTTCTTTCCTTGGTGGCTACTTCTCTTCTTCCAAGAAGATTTTGCGGCCAAAGGGAGATATGTAAAAAAAAAAATACTGAAATCAGGAAAAATCACAGCCTTGCACATGAGGGGGTGTGCCACATGTGGGGGTGCACCATAATTTAAGGGGGTGTGGTACATTGGGTGACATCTACATGTACATGAAGTGTGCCACTCGTGTACTAACCTAGTCCACGGCACAGTACCAGAAGTCTGTTACCTACATGAAGTGTGCCACTCGTGTACTAACCTAGTCCACGGCACAGTACCAGAAGTCTGTTGCCTACATGAAGTGTGCCACTCGTGTACTAACCTAGTCCACGGCATAGTACCAGAAGTCTGTCACCTACATGAAGTGTGCCACTCGTGTACTAACCTAGTCCACGGCACAGCACCAGAAGTCTGTTGCCTACATGAAGTGTGCCACTCGTGTACTAACCTAGTCCACGGCATAGTACCAGAAGTCTGTCACCTACATGAAGTGTGCCACTCGTGTACTAACCTAGTCCACGGCACAGCACCAGAAGTCTGTCACCTACATGGAAGTGTGCCACTCGTGTACTAACCTAGTCCACAGCAAAGCACCAGAAGTCTGTCACCTACATGAAGTGTGCCACTCGTGTACTAACCTAGTCCACAGCACAGTACCAGAAGTCTGTCACCTACAGGAAGTGTGCCACTCGTATACTAACCTAGTCCACGGCACAGCACCAGAAGTCTATTACCTACATGAAGTGTGCCACTCGTGTATTAACCTAGTCCACGGCACAGCACCAGAAGTCTGTTACCCACAGGAAGTGTGCCACCTGTATACTAACCCAGTCCACGGCACAGCACCAGAAGTCTGTTACCTACATGAAGTGTGCCACCGTGTATTAACCTAGTCCACGGCACAGCACCAGAAGTCTATTACCCATGAAGTGTGCCACCTGTGTACTAACCTAGTCCACTGCACAGTACCAGAAGTCTGTTACCACATGAAGTGTGCCACTCGTGTACTAACCTAGTCCACGGCACAGTACCAGAAGTCTATTACCTACAGGAAGTGTGCCACTCGTGTACTAACCAAGTCCACGGCATAGTACCAGAAGTCTGTTACCTACATGAAGTGTGCCACTCATGTACATAACCTAGTTCATGGCATAGTATCAGAAGTCTGTTACCTACATGAAGTGTGCCACTTGTGTACTAACCTAGTCCATGGCATAGTACCAGAAGTCTGTTACCTACAGGAAGTGTGCCACTCGTGTACTAACCTAGTCCATGGCATAGTACCAGAAGTCTGTTACCTACAGGAAGTGTGCCACTCGTGTACTAACCTAGTCCATGGCATAGTACCAGAAGTCTGTTACCTACAGGAAGTGTGCCACTCGTGTACTAACCTAGTCCATGGCATAGTACCAGAAGTCTATTACCTACATGAAGTGGGCCACTCGTGTACTAACCTAGTCCACGGCACAGTACTCCAATAACAATGGACTTGGGCCATTCATGACGTATTGTTCCACAGACTGACACACAAGGTCTCAAAAAGAAGCAGTGCAGTCTGGGAGACTTACCCGGCGTGTGAGAGAACTGTATCTCACACATACACACACAGCTGATGGTTCACCCGCGTCTAGTTTAAGAGTGCGTCTAGTTCTCTAGAAACTAGCTTCGTGTGGAAACGAGCTTGTTGTGCGTGATTGCATTTGGGATACAATGCCATGGTATGGATTCCAGCAGGCTGGCACACTTCATGTAGGTAATAGACTTCTGATACAAGTAAGGCCACATTAACTATGTTGTACATTAGCCTCTAGTTAGTAGTGTGCGCATTTGGGATACAATGCCGTGGTATGGATTCCAGCAGGCTGGCACACTCCATGTAGGTAATAGACTTCTGGTCACATTAATACCATCAATATTCTTACCATCCAAACAGAAAACTGTCCGCGCATTCCTCTCTCCACAGCATGAGTTGATTGATACAGCTAGCGATGAGATGTGAATGATTGACAGCGTCAAAGCTACTAGGCTGACGGACAATGGCTGCCACTACTGACATACCGCCAAGACCACCTGAAAGATATAAACAGGGATATTACAGAGCGATGTTGCCGTAACAAACAGCATGGATTCAAAAATGGTTAGTCAATGCCAGTCAATGATTGATTTTGCATGTTGTTTCGTCAAGTCAAAACCATCTATCCTGGTGGTCATTATCCATAACTTCCTAGGCATCCAAAATCCTTCAAAATCCACCAACATGCAGTACAAAAGTACCCCAATTGTTGAACTTTGATGGAATTGGTACAGTAGCAAATGCAAAGCATCCACGACTTGGCTATACAGTCCTGAATCCAACAAAAGCAGCCGGTGGAGTTTGATGGATTTGGTACACATTGGTACAGTAGCAAATGCAAAGCATCCATGGCTTGGCTATACACAGTCCTGAATCCAACAAAAGCAGCCGGTGGAGTTTGATGGATTTGGTACACATCGCTACATGCTCTATTTGCTGGGCTATACTGTGGAGTACTGAATCCATCAAAAGCAGCTGGTGGAGTTTGATGGATTTGGTACACATGGCTACATGCTCTATTCACTGGGCTATACTGTGGAGTACTGAATCCATCAAAAGCAGCCGGTGGAGTTTGATGGATTTGGTACACATGGCTATACATGCTCTATTCGCTGGGCTATACTGTGGAGTACTGAATCCAACAAAGCAGCCGGTGGAGTTTGATGGATTTGGCACATGGCTACATGCTCTATTCACTGGGCTATACTGTATGCATTGAATCAACAAAAGCAGCCGGTGGAGTTTGATGGATTTGTTACACATATGGCTACATGCTCTATTCTGGCTATACTGTGGAGTACTGAATCCATCAAAAGCAGCCGTGGAGTTTGATGGATTTGGTACACATGGCTACATGCTCTATTCGCTGGGCTATATTTTCAGAGTACTGAATCCAACAAAAGCAGCCGGTGGAGTTTGATGGATTTGGTACACATGGCTACATGCTCTATTCACTGGGCTATACTGTGGGAGTACTGAATCCAACAAAAGCAGTCAGGAGTTTGATGGATCGGTACACATGGCTACATGCTCATTCGCTGGGCTATACTGTGGAATGCTGAATCCAACAAAAGCAGCCGTGGAGTTTGATGGATTTGGCACATATGGCTACATGCTCATTCGCTGGGCTATACTGTGGAGTAACTGAATCCAACAAAAGCAGCCGGTGGAGTTTGATGGGTTTGGTACATGGCTACGCTCTATTCACTGGGCTATGCATACTGTGGAGTACTGAATCCAACAAAAGCAGCCGGTGGAGTTTGATGGATTTGGTACACATGGCTACATGCTCTATTCACTGGGCTATACTGTGGCGTACTGAATCCAACAAAAGCAGCTGGTGGAGTTTGATGGATTTGTTACACATGGCTACATGCTCTATTCACTGGGCTATACTGTGGAATGCTGAATCTGCCAAAATCAGGCAAAACCAGGTGGTGGATTTTGATTGAGAATAGAGTTATTTAAGCAGCGCAGGGAAAATTATGAAAATGAAAATAGGCCTATCAACAATTTAAGATTTAGAATTTAAGAAGAAACAATTTGCTATTTACCATTAGCGTGTACGACCATCCCCTCTTTGGATGACAGAATCTTTGCAGTGTTAATCTCCAGCAGTTCCAATGCTTGCTCCTTGCTCAAATAAGGTATGATGGCTTCTAAGGTATGGATTGGAGTTAACCACAGTATGGCGAATCTGATGGATTGGGGAGAAAAATAACAATTAGTACAATTAATAACAATAATAATGTGTACTTACAAAGCGCACGTATCCACCAAACTGGTGCTCAAGGCGCCTTTATTGCCCCCACTCATCAGGCACATAAATCATTCCTGAAACCATCTCAGCTCCCTGGGGAGTATACAGCTCAATTGCTGCCATTTCGGCACATATTGGCTAATCAAACACAACCAACTCTGCCCTCACAGGTACCCATTTACCCCTGGGTGGAGAGAAGCAATTATGGTCAAGTGTCTTGCTCAGGGACACAAGCACCACGGTCGCGGCTGGGATTCGAACCCACATTCTGACGACTCGGCCATCAGAACACAAATCCGATGCACTAAACTGCTCGACCATGGCACTCCACAGGTTGTATGACTGTGTCTAACACGATTCACATGTTTAGGGTTTTGCAAGTTTGCATTTTTTCCCCACCAAAGAAAACTTGTTTCTACAAACAAAGATGGGCCTCACAAACTTATAGTCAAGTATGTTTTTATGAGTACGAGTACAGAAAAAATGTACTCACACATTGATCCAGAAGGCAGGGGCTGTAAGCCCCTAAAATCGCTTAAAAAGAGAGAAAAGAGAGAGAGAGAGGGGAGGAGAACTCCCATTCCCTCACTGTGCTTTGTTTTTCTCTCCCTTTGATTATTTCATTGTAATTTTTGTAGTACTGAAAAATAATTGTTTTTGATTCTCAGCCCCCCCCCCCCTACAAAATGTTCTGGATCCGCCCATGCTCGTGTACAAGAACGAGTATGACAAATCTACAGATTAGTCAATTACTTTTTCATGAGTCTGAGTACAGGAAATTGTACTCGAGCAGGAATACATGTACAAGTACTACAATTGTGGGGCCTTGGACTCTGACTTGAGGTTTTGAGACTCAGATGCAAAGACAGTCATACTATAAAATGGTCTTCATACATCAAAAGATCATTATGGGGGCCGTATCACTGCAGTAACAAATTTCACTAATGGTCATTTTTTATTTTTATAGATGGATTTTTATATGGATTTACCTGTCCATGCCCTGTGCAATCTCTAAGACATCAAGATCCTGGTCTTTGCCTTTGTGTCTTGAGTAACAGCTCAGAAGATACAAAAGGGATGACGCCCACAGGTTACCAGCTACCATAGACCTGGTTATCAAGCAATAATAGTACGTTATCTGCCCCCAAAAGAAATGTCTGCATCCATCGCTTCAGTTTTATTTTTTTTGCTATGAAACGATGCCAAAATTGCTGGATTGATGGAATTCTGCCGTGCTGTGTTTTAAACGACTATTTCACATAGGGGTATGAACGTTTGCCCGATTTGTGAGGCCTCTCTTAGCCACCATACTTTGTGTAGGGGAAATTTGGTCTGGTTCCAATTAGAACCGAAAAATGGAACCGGGTAATGACAGTTTCGGCCGGGTATCTGGGTACCCGGCACAGCCTGGAAGCAGGGAAGCTCATTGTGTGTGCGGGCATGTGGAATACTGTAGACTTGGTTACATTTCATGTAGGCACAAGACTTCTGATGCTATTCAAGCATGCTGTTATTTCCACTTTGGAAGGTGGGTCACCCTATGTGAACCGCTCTGGCAAAACCCGAAACTTCTCGGCATTTACCATAATGCGTAACAGCCAATAAAAGGTCAAAAACTGACCCCAGGGACCAGTTTGAGGGACCAGTTTTCATGTCACCATATAGAGCATTTTCTCTAGATTTTGATGGAAAAAGAAAAATCCTGAAATGTTGTTGGGAACATTGTTAATTTTCACGATAAATTTGAGAGGTAAAACTTGTAGCTTTGCATGGTGAGGATGATAAGTAAGACTAATTGCGGTGACACCATGTGGAATCTCAATTGAGTAGTAATTAGTTCTGAAAATTTGGGAGGTCACTTTTGAAAATTGGGTCCAAGTTTAGGGTTTTGCCAGAGCCAGCCACATATTTCCATTTATGGTGCTAGTCTGGATCCAAGACTTCAATTCCTAATATTTAATGGTACTCACATTTCAATCACCTCACACAACAATTTCAACCAATTCTCATTGGTCAGACTCTTCCAAATGCTTTCAAGGGTTGAATTAATTGCCATGGCAACCTCACAACAATAGGATGGCACTGTAACACTTAAAGTTTGCACTGGAATCTACAACAGGAAACGTAAATTGTGGGAAATGGTTTGAGGAAACGTTTGTTAATGTTAAGAGGGAGTAATACAGTAGCACAATGTAATAATTAAGTTTGGAAATTACTTCACTAATTGTAGTAAATTTCTAACCTTGAAAAACAGAATAAATCAAGGGATGTTTGATATCATCATCAACTTTGCAGTAAATTTTATGAAAAACTGTGATCATTTGTTTTTCAAGATGACCAAAAGTGCATAGGAGCTTCAAAGGAATTTTACACCACTGGCAAAATTCTGTACATAGATCCATACTTTATAAAAAATTAAGAAATACATGTATATCTACAATGTAGAAACCAACCAACAGCTTAATCCAGTGTATCATTAACTTTAACCACCCCAAAGCATTCAAACTCCAACAGCAGATTTTGATGGACTCAGTACTGTATAGCCCTGACAGGGATACTTTACATGGGGCCGGATGTCCCAATTCCAGCTAAGTCCAACAGTTGGGTGGTAGTGTTACTGCATGGTGTTGGATTTTGGCAGATTCAGGAAGGTTCTTAGCCAAAATAGCTTGGGGGTTTAGGGTTAATGAGAAAATAGTGAAAATGCATTCAGATATGTTTTATTGTTTATGTGGGAAATGGATTACAGCAATAATCCATTTCAAATTTGTAATACATTTCAAGTTTCAAAGTCATAAGAACCAACCTTTGTAGTCGTAGCATTTAATCCCATTGTCCCTTTACACCATTGCAGAACATACAACATCCTGGTGAGCACTGGTGCTATGACATCATATCTCCACGGTAACTGTACCATAGCAACGCATCCATCAGTATCCTCTTTATCTTGCCCGACGAGCTCCTCTGCCAAATGTTTGACTTCGACCTCAGACATTTTGTCGGAAGGTCGGAGAAGAGCGGCAACGAACACAGACAGGACCACACCTGTCGGCATGACGATGGGGTCGGCTGGGGTTAGCTCTGGGAGGTCAGTGAAGGTCAGAGTCTCATCAAGAAACAGTGAGACAATCCACTGCAATAAAATTAACATAAGTTTTTGATAGATTTTGTATTTGCTTAACCCTCCTAGTTCTGGTGCCCTTTTCAGACAAATTGATGCACCATTTGAAACCATTCGTTTTGTGAAACACACGAAGGTGTAGTGTATCCACCATTCAAAACCATTTGAATGATTTATAAGCCACTGTGTAGTACATTAACCATTTGAAACCATTCGGCTATGGAAACACCAAGGTGTAGTGTATCCACCATTCAAAAACCATTTGAATGGATTTGACTGGTAGTAAAGCTTGCTACCAACACTTTTCAAATGGTATCACCATGTGTGTACAAAACCAATAGCCATTTTGTTAAGTGGAAATATTGAATGGTTTCAAATGGTCAAACACTAGGAGGGTTACAGATACGATGCCTATATTTTGGACTTTTTCGGCCATGTTTTTCACAACTGAAACGGCAATTTCCAGAAATATGCCTTTTTCGTTGCAACATTGCTATTTCACTAGAAGAAGGAAAAACAAATTCTTGAGAATGACATTAAATATGTACAGAAATTAATGTATGACGGGTCCTATTTCAAATGAAAACTAATTTTATTCTGAATTGTTGTTAAAACATGGGCAATACATCTTTAACCAGTTCGCTTCGGAGGCTGTGTATACACGCAATTTTTTTTTGGACAGCGGATCGGAGAGCGTCTAAACACGTATTCCGATTTTTGTGTGTGTCACCGGGAGACTTGTCAACACGCCACACGTGGCGTGACCAGTTACGGATCATTGACTTGTATACACGCAATCGCCGAGTCCATGGGGTCACGGTTCGGTGGCCCCGGACAAAATGCACTACAAATACTGAACGAGTTCACTCTTTTCGTTGATTTTTGCCTAATCCCTTTATCCAAGACCTGTTCCTTTGACGAGCCAGGGATTCTGTTAAAGAGGGATTTATATCCATTGTTTACAAGGCATTCGATCTCTCCAGGTATGCCGTTTCTGACCGGTGCTGGTCGCTAATAGGCCGCTGCATCGGGCTTGCCAACGGTCTAATTGTGCTGAACAAACACAAAATTAAAAAACTAGCCATTTAATTCTCAAATGTCAATGAGTAAGGTGTTTATTTAAAATGCTTCCGAACTTAGTTTCATTGACAAAAAAAATTATTAATGGCTAGAAATTTTTTCAGATTTTTCACTGAAAATAAACCCGCACGGGGGACCGGAAAAAAATTAATATTCCCGACGTCAACTGGTTAAAGATAAAAAGTTAGCAAGAATAGCAAACATTGGATTCAGACGACCACTATTTTTTACATAGTCACAAACCTAAAGTGCCATGGTTGAGCAGTTTAGTGCATCGGATTTGTGTTCTGATGGCCGAGTCGTCAGAATGTGGGTTCGAATCCCGACCGCGACCGGGGTACTTGTGTCCTCGAGCAAGACACTTTACCATAATTGCTTCTCTCCACCCGGGGGGTAAATGGGTACCTGTGAGGGCCGAGTTGGTTGTTGTGTTTGATTAGCCTTATATGCGCTGTAATGGCAGCAATTGAGCTGTATACTCCCCAGGGAGCTGAGATGGTTTCAGGAATGATTTATGAGCCTGATGAGCAGGGGTAATAATGTACAGAGCAGGGGTAATAATGTACAGCGCTGTGATACCTTGTGTAAGAGTGCTTTAAAATGCCTCCATTATTATATCCCAAGGGTTGATTCAAGTAGAGTCCGAGTCATTGTACATGGTGACTCAAGTCCAAGTTTGGGCAATTAAATCACTAAAGATGTGACCCCAAGTTGGACTTGAGTTTGAGTCATGATTCATATAATTCTGCACATACCTGGTTTGGCATATTGAAGTTTTCATTCCAGTCAGTCTCATTGGGTACCAATAGAGATAGGAAACTCTCTACAATGCCGGGAATATCAGGTTCTGAGCTAGGTGGAAGACTTGATGAGATGATGTCACAGAGAGTACTGGCTGGCTTGGCTAACAGCCCAATACTGTAGAAACAAATATAATAATAATATTGGATAGATTGATAAAATTCTTGCGTCAGGTTAAAAACAATTGATTTGATTTTTGCCCTACACTGACATGTATAAAGTACTGTCTACTCAGTGCTTTCCGAGTGTCTGTGGAAAAAATCCACAGGAGACACGACCTCACACTATAAATAACTTTACCCTGAAAATCTGTTTTACCGTGAAATAAATAGTTCATGGCAATTTCACGATGACACAATTACACCATGAAAATGCCATGAAATACTCTTGGGATTCCTTCGCCGTGAAAACGCTGTGAAAATGCCATGAACTTCTCGTGGCAGTTTTTGGGCAGCTCATTAATTCTCGAGAGAGCCGTGAATTTGCCGTGAAATCACTGTGAACATTATTGCCAATATCTGCGAGGAAGAGACACTTTGAAATTGCTGAAAAATTACACTGAACTGTTATTTCACGGCAAAACAGATTTTCAGGGCATTTTCAGGGTGAAAGTTGCTCATAGTGTCATGCTTACTAGTACAGACGGCTTACCTCTTGACCCCCAAGATTGCCGGATGACGATAGGCCAGCTTAATAATATTTGAGTCTTATTTAGCATGAAAACTATCACAATGTTATCTATCACGATGTAAATTATAACCTCTGGTTATTGGGCTAGTATCAATCCTTAAACTTTCCTAGCTCCCTAGGGAGTATACAGCTCTGTGCTGCCGTACTCAGCCCTACAGTGGCTATCAAACACAACATCCATCTCTACCCTCACAGGTACCAATTTTTATTCCTGGGTGAAAATAAGCAACTGCGGTAGTCTTGCTTAAGGACACAAGTGCCACGGTCGTGGTCGGGATTCGAACCCACATTCTGACGACTGAGCCATCAGAACACAAGTCTGTGCTAGACTGCTCAGCCATGACACCCTTATATAGACATATAAACTGGTAAAATAAACTGGTATTTAAAAAAAATCCCAAATAGTCAAATTGTTATGTAAAAGTTACTTTGTGTAAAGCTGAATTTCAAACAAGGGTAATAACTATACTCAAATGTACAGTCGTGCACCATCCCCCTTTTAATGTTTTTGTCACGTCCACGTTCCCTGTTTTTACCATGTCAAGTTAAAAATGTAGTTGGGCTCCCCCTGCCCCCCCCCCCCCCCCATTAACCCTAACCCCCTAGGTATTCTTTGCTAGAAACCTTCCTGAATCCTCCAAAATCCATCAGTGCACTTTTGGAAACATGCCCTTATCTTCAAAATGCACCATGCATTTTCGGTGATCTTTCATATTCAGCACTTATGGCCTGTACTTCTTGCCAGGTAGTAATTTTGCCCCATTTGAAGGGGTGAAAGTACCGGTTTCTAAAAGTGCTGAATTTCCCCAAAAAAGCACCCCTTGGAGGATTTTGATGGATTTGGGATGGTTAGGGTTAATGATAATTGAGGAAATTTCAGGAAAAAATTGAGGACATTTTTAACATCTCATTTCTTTATCTACCCATTTGGGGTGGTTAGGGTTAATGATAATTGATGAAATTTCAGAAAAAAAATTTAAGAAATTTTCAACATCTCCTTTCTGGATCTGCCCATGGCCCTCCTTTTCCCTTCCTTCTGATGTCCCTGCTAAAATAGCCATTATGTAAGTATGCCAGTAATCTGTGATGTAGTTGTACAATGTCTACACATTACCTATATCTGCTGTGTGGGCCTTGATTTAGGCTAGTTTTAATCCACGCAGCAGCCTTACACAGAAACCCTTCATCCTTCAGGTACCCCCCTGTCTGTTTAATCAGTGACTCCACCCCCGTCGTCCAAGCTGATAAAATCTTCTGCTGCAGTAGTTCTGTGCAGAGAGAAAATAAATAAAAAATAAAATTCTATATGAATACAGATTGATAAAATTACTGTGTCGGGTGATAACGATGTGGTCTAGAGATTAAGACGATTGTACTCGTGAGCAGGTCGTCGTGGGTTCAAATCCCGCCAGAGTTCCTGTGGATTTTTTTCATGGGCACTCGGAAAGCACCGAGTATGCAGTACGTCATACATGCGTCGGTGTAAGGGCTTCCCCGGGTCTGAATCTGGTGCGTTTGGGTAGGTCTGACATCATTGCCTGGGGTTACCTGGGTCAGCCTCAAGTGAAATACTCGCGAAGCAGGCCACTTGATAATCAAATCAATCATTGGGTGCGTTCGAGTAGCTTCCCCGGGTTGACCCGGGTCTGAATCTGGTGCATTCGAGTAGGTCTGACGTCATTGCCAGGGGTTACCTGGGTCAGCCTCAAGTGACCTGCTCACGAAGCAGGCCACTCGAGGCAGACCCGGGTAAGCGGTGACATTCATTTTCATCTCTTAAACAATTAATTTGTGAGTAGAGACTGTTCATGTACTAAAAGACGTGTTGTTTTGTATAATAAGATCATTAGCTGCTTTTTTACCCAGGGAAAGAATTATTTTGCGATCGTTCCGTTGTAAATATTTTGTTTACAAAGTCTGTGTGACCTTTGACATTCTTCACTTCGCTTTAATGACCATAAGAGGCCGAACGTCCCACGGGCTGCTCGTTCAATTAGCTCATGCTCAGGGTTCACCTGTGTGACTTCCTTGGGTTACATCGGGGAAGCTACTTGAACGCACCGTATATAACACTATGAATAACATTACCCTGAAAATCTGTTTTGCTGTGAAATAACAGGTCACCGTAATTTCACGGCAATTTCATGGTGTCTCTTCCTCTCATATATTGGCTATAATGTTTACAGTGCGATTTCAGGGCAAATTCACTGCGCTCTCGAGAATGAATGAGCTGCCCCAAAACTGCCACAAGAAGTTCATGGCGTTTTCAAGGTGTTTTCACGGCGAAGGAATCCCAAGAGTATTTCATGGCATTTTTACAGTGTTGTGTCGTCATGAAATTGCCGTGAACTATTTATTTCATGGTAAAACAGATTTTCAGGGCATTTTCAGGGTAAAGTTATTCATAGTGTAAATACATAAATGTTTGTGAAAGAGAAATAAAAATTGACATTGCATCCATGACATCTGAGTAAAAACCAGGATTTGGAAACGGAGTGTCGAAATTTGTTATTCTTTTGAAAACCGGGTGTCCAAATATTTAACTTACTTTTGCATGTGTATCATAAATAAAACAGGGCGTCCATTTGGCAAACATGGCGTCCAAAAGAAACCCAACAGTATTGCTGGCTAACACTATGTATGGCATAGAGAAAAACTGTTTTGTTTTCAGTAAAAATCCCTGGTTTTTGGGTCCTGTGCGTGTCACATTGCTTTGTTGCGCAAAATTAAGCTTAAAGGGGCAGTATCGTCACAATCAACAGGGCATGGAATCACAGTGCTAGTTTGAGATTAAAACCCTCCTATTATCAGTGTTGTTCTTTACAAAGTGGACCCATACTTCAAAATGTCTCAACTGGGACATATTGTGGTACACACTTTCTTATCTAATGATTAATGGCATAGCCCAAGGCTCTTCAGAGAGATGAGGTAAACTGAAGCAGCCACCTGCTTTGTTTCATTGCAAGGCTAACTTGAAATAAACCAGTGCAGTAACTTGAGGTATACACATACTGTGTGAAGGTCAGAACACTTTGTTTTTGTCCCATACCCAGGGGCATTTTGGGATATCCATGTACCATTCTTGTGTACGGTATGCAATATTTTGAGGCATGCATACAAAAAGCATTGTGTACTTAGCAGTTGTTTTTTTTGCAGCATTTTGGAGACTGCATGTATACAAGGGTTAACTTTAATAGTGACTGAAAATAATACCCCACATGATAAGGTCATATTACTGTTGCTGCTGCATTAACCATAACTCCCTAGGCCCATTTGCTTACACATAACCTGAATCCTTCCTAACTCCCTAGGCCCATTTGCTTACACATAACCTGAATCCTTCCTAACTCCCTAGGCCCATTTGCTTACACATAACCTGAATCCTCCCTAACTCCCTAGGCCCATTTGCTTACACATAACCTGAATCCTTCCTAACTCCCTAGGCCCATTTGCTTACACATAACCTGAATCCTTCCTAACTCCCTAGGCCCATTTGCTTACACATAACCTGAATCCTTCCTAACTCCCTAGGCCCATTTGCTTACACATAACCTGAATCCTTCCTAACTCCCTAGGCCCATTTGCTTACACATAACCTGAATCCTTCCTAACTCCCTAGGCCCATTTGCTTACACATAACCTGAATCCTTCCTAACTCCCTAGGCCCATTTGCTTACACATAACCTGAATCCTTCCTAACTCCCTAGGCCCATTTGCTTACACATAACCTGAATCCTTCCTAACTCCCTAGGCCCATTTGCTTACACATAACCTGAATCCTTCCTAACTCCCTAGGCCCATTTGCTTACACATAACCTGAATCCTTCCTAACTCCCTAGGCCCATTTGCTTACACATAACCTGAATCCTCCCTAACTCCCTAGGCCCATTTGCTTACATATAACCTGAATCCTTCCTAACTCCCTAGGCCCATTTGCTTACACATAACCTGAATCCTTCCTAACTCCCTAGGCCCATTTGCTTACACATAACCTGAATCCTTCCTAACTCCTAGGCCCATTTGCTTACACATAACCTGAATCCTTCCTAACTCCCTAGGCCCATTTGCTTACACATAACCTGAATCCTTCCTAACTCCCTAGGCCCATTTGCTTACACATAACCTGAATCCTCCAAAATCCTTCAGTAGTAAAGCAAGCACATGACATGTATGCACACATGTGTTTCTAATCAATACATGTACATGGCCAGGGACCCTCCCTGCATGCATGGAGCAATAAACAGTGTCCACTGACCCAAGCACTGACCTTGCAATCACTACAACAAACATGGATGTACATGTACCATGGAAAGGCAAGTATGCCTAATAACCTCAATCCTCCAAAATCCTTCACTTTAGCAAAGAGGATTTTGGAGAATTTGGGAAGGTTAGGGTTAATGAGCCAGTAATTTCCAGTCACAGTGTTCATCTTAAACTAGGACACTGGTACCTTTTGTTTATATTCCATTCCTTAAATTATGACAAAGCTGTTATTTGCTTGGCATTGTTTTGAAGCCACTGTTACAAGGACTACAGTCACAATTTTATTTTGTAACATTTCTTATTTGTGTCGAGGCGACTGTCAACAAGACTTAACAAGATTAACCCTAACCACCCCAAATCCTCCAAAGTGCACTTTTTGGGGGAAATTCAGCACTGTTGGAAACTGGTATTTTCACCTCTTCAAATGGGGCAAAATTACTACCTGTCAAGAAGTACAGGCCAATATTGCTGAATATGAAAGATAAATGAAAATGCATGGTGCATTTTGAAGATAAGGGCATGTTTCCAAACATGCACTGATGGATTTTGGAGGATTCAGGAAGGTTCCTAGCCAGAATACCTATAGGGTGTTAGGATTCAGGAAGGTTCCTAGCCAGAATACCTATAAGGGGTTAGGGTTAAGGAAGGTTCCTAGCCAGAATACCTATAGGGGGGTAGGGTTAAGGAAGGTTCCTAGCCAGAATACCTAGGGGGTTAGGGTTAACAAGATTAGACTCGTCTATATTACCAACATTGGTATAAAAACAAAATCTTTAGGGACAAGGGCCAAAGTCATGGTACAGCCAAGCCTTTGAGAAGCCCGGCCAGGCCTAGGCTTTTCCCCAGCCTACTGGCCTATATAAGGAGCTCTACTTGGCTGGGCTAGGCCCTCCAGAAGCCCAGGTTATGTTGATTGGCAGGTACTGTATTGTTACAGGATTAAGACTCACAAAAGACAGATTAGCAGGCCAGGTAGCCTAGGCCTGGCCTGGCAGCCTAGGCCTGGCCTGGCAGCCTAGGCCTGGCCTGGCAGCCTAGGCCTGGCCAGGCAGCCTAGGCCTGGCCTGGCAGCCTAGGCCTGGCCTGGCAGCCTAGGCCTGGCCAGGCTTCTCAGAGGCTTGGCTGTACCATGACTTTGGCCCTCCTCCCTTATACCAAACTTTGTGTCTCAAAAAAAACACATTACTTACATTTTCTTTCCAAAATGACTGCCCCAGCTTATGTGCTTATTTAACATGAACCTTCACTCTATCACATACCTGGAAATTTAGTGGCCTCTTTTGAACCAAGTTGGAAGAGTGCAAGAAGGAGATTCTCTGCTGATGATATCAGAAGGCAGCCCTGTAAACCAATGCAATACAAAACAGAAATGAATAATAATAATAATGGACCAGTATCTGCGAAGTTTGACGCTCATGGCGCATGAACTTTATTACCCCTGTCATCAGGCCAGTTATATCATTCCTAGAACCATCTCAACTCCCTGGGGAGTATGCAACCCATGCTGCCAAATGTGCAGTGCAACGAGCTTAATCAAACACAATTAATAATAATAATAATGAACATTTGTAATGCGCCGGTATCCATACCATCTCTGCCCTCACAGGTCCCCATTTATACTCCTGGGTCGGGGACAGAAGTACCACAATCGCGGTTGGGATTCGAACCCACATTCTGATGACTCGGCCATCAGAACACAAGTCCGATTCCCTAAACCATTCGGCCATGGCTCCACATAAAACTTTGCACAGTGGAAGAACAGTAAGAGGACGCTTGAAGTAGCACCATGTAATATCTCTAATAAGTTGTAATATTTGGGTTGGTTTTGACAAGAACCGGCGGTGTGAAAATGTGAAAATAGACTGATCCATTAAGCCCTGCCCCATTACATATTGCAGGGGTGTGACTGGACAAAAATAACAAATCCTGAAAAATGGGTAGCAGGTCTGGGTCTCCCTTTGGTCTAGAGGACAAAGCCCCCTGAACCTCCTGGATAATAATAATAATAATAATAATAATAATGTGTGGACTTACATAGTGCACGTATCCACCAACTGAGTGGTGCTCAAGGCGCATTATATTATTACCCCTGCTCATAAGGCTCATAAATCATTCCTGAAACCATCTCAGCTCCCTGGGGAGTATACAGCTCAATTGCTGCCATTACAGCGCATATAGGGCTAATCAACCAACTCTGCCCTCACAGGTACCCATTTAACCCCTGGGTGGAGAGAAGCAATTATGGTTAAGTGTCTTGCTCAAGGACACAAGTGTCACGGCTGGGATTCGAACCCACATTCTGCTGCAAACACCAGAACTTGAGTCCGGTAAGCTAGACCGCTCGGCCACGACACTCCAATGTTTAATTTTGGAGGATTTAAAGACTCTCGATATCCCCACAAACAAGAAACTAGAGGTTTTGGACACAATACAGGCTACTTCTTTCTTTCCTTGGTGGCTACTTCTCTTCTTTCAAGAATATTTAGAGGCAAAGGGAGATTTGTAAAAATCCTGAAATCAGGAAAATTCCTGAGAAATCACAGATCTGGTGTTGAGAAATCACAGATCTGGTGTTGACCAATCACAGCCACAATTACACATCCAAAAGTCTGACAAAAGTCCAACATGTTTGTAGCTATATCGCCTCTATGACAAACGTAAACAAGCCCCAATTATGTAAAACTTGTAGCTTTGCATGGTGAAGAGGATAAGTAAAGACTAATTGTGGTGACACCATGTGAAATTCTCTATTGAGTAGTAATTAGTTTTGAAAAGAACTGGAGGTTACAACTCGACGTTTCGATCAGTATGCTCTGATCGTCCTCAGGACCATTCTCCTGAAGACAATCAGAGCATACTGATCGAAACGTCGAGTTGTAACCTCCAGTTCTTTTCAGAACTAATTACTACAGAGCATACTGATCGAAACGTCGAGTTGTAACCTCCTGTTCTTTTCATAACTAATTATTACTCAATAGAGAATTTCACATGGTGTCACCGCAATTAGTCTTTACTTAAGCCCCTATTATGTATGGTATGGGATATGTATGCGCACATGGTGGCCGGTCGGCGGCTCGGCGATTGAGGGGTGAGGCTAACGTGTTGTACCCACGTGTGCCGTTGCTAGGCAGTTACTATGGTGGACATTTACCATACTGATCGAAATGTTGGATTGTCAAACCACCAGCGCTTCTCAGAACCAACACACCATTACAACATATTAGAAATTGAAATACTCCATCTAGGTTTCCTTATACAAGTCTATGAGAATCAAAGAGAGGCTCATGTCAAAAATAGACTGGTGCCCTTTCATCTGTGATTTTGTTAGTGATTTTTGATTGGCAGTCAAGTAACCAGATAAAAATGGACGCAGAGTGACAATGATAATTGAGGGTTATTAACCATCCCTACTTTAAAAATAAGAAGCCCCGAAAAATTTCCGACCAGAATATACTTTGATTGAGGCAACAGAACAACTACCCCCCCCCCCCTTTTAAGAGTAAAAATGGGGTAAAATATTTAGCTGTGGGCCAAGTTATTTGTTTTAGTTCACTTATTTATTAACCCTTCTACTTTAGCTGAACTTCAGTGGCAAGTAGCTATTGTGGTCAAAATCAGTCAACTGACTGTTTTGACTGTTGACCCAAATGTGCACACAGGGGCATTTTTGACTGGTTTTGACTGTCATTTTGACCACCCTGAACAATACAAGACAATGTTTTCACCAGTCAAAAACGGTCATTTCAACCTGTAAACGTACTTACTACATATACCTTGGCAAGTATATCAACATTTTGACTGATTTTGATCCTTGCAGTCATAGGAGGGTTAATGATGCTTATTTTTTGCTAACCGATAAATGTTTTTTGATCAAATAAGGAACAAAACTATCACAACTTTTTTGCAATCCTTCATCTTGAAACCAAGCATAACCGAGCAACAACTCGGTTCAAGTTCGGTCCGAACAGTCACGTCACTTTTTGTTTAGGATAAACGATAGGAATGCTTACCTTTACTGCACTGAAAAAGTTAGTTGCAACGTCACAGATGAAACTGATGCAGTTGTGAACCCTCTGCTCATTGCCTTCAACTTTGACCTTCGACCTCATTAATGTGTCGGTGAACTTGCTGAGGATCTGTTCAGCATAGCTGGAATCGACGAATGGTTCTTTTTGGAATGAAAACAGATTTTTAAAGGCTTTGATCAACTCTGTGTTATACTACAGATCATGCTAAGAATTAACTCACACAGCAACTTGGACTTGTATGGGAAAAAATTCAGATATCAACCATGTAAATTCCTAAGTACATCTTTAAAATTACTGTATGTCCAGAAGTTAGGGTGCCATGGTCGAGCGGTTTAGTGCATCAGACTTGTGTTCTGATGGCCGAGTCGTCAGAATGTGGGTTCGAATCCTGGCTGCGAACGTGGTGCTTGTGTCCCTGAGCAAGAGACTTAACTATAATTGCTTCTCTTCACCCAGGAGTATAAATGGGGACCAATGAGGGCAGAGATGGTAATTGTGTTTGATTAAGCTCGTTGCGCTACACATTTGGCAGCATGGGCTGCCAGGGAGTTGAGATGGTTCTAGGAATGATATAACTGGCCCGATGACAGGGGTAATAATGTTCATGCGCCATGAGCATCAGACTTGGTGGATACCGGCGCAATATAAGTGTCCATTATTATTATTACTATTACCTAGAATAAGTGCGCCAGCCTTCTCTAACCCACTCCAAATGCATGGTAATGGTAGCGTAGTATTGAGTTTGGCTATCCTGCTTGAGAGCATTACAGGAGAAGTGCTTGACACCGCTTGCTAATTCCAAAACTAAACAGGGCTCAAACTAGATGTGATTTGGCTATAGCAAAGGCTACAGGGGAGTCACACATTAACCCTAACTCCCTAGGCCCATTTGCTTACACATAACCTGAATCCTCCAAAATCCTTCAGTAGTAAAGCAAGCATAATGACCACTACCATTGTATGCAGATGACATGTATGCACACATGTGTTTCTAATCTGTGATACGTGTACATGGCCAGGGACCCTCCCTGCATGCATGGAGCAATAAACAGTGTCCATTGACCCAAGCACTGACCTTGCAATCACTACAACAAACATGGTTACATGTACCATGGAGGAAGGAAGGCAAGTATGCCTAATAACCTCAATCCTCCAGAATCATTTTTTGGACAGACCAACACGTACAATGTAACCTCAATCCTCCATTTTCATCCAGTGTCAAATACAGCCTGATAACCTCAATCCTCCATAATCCACCAAGCAAATAATCACATCTGCCCTCAATCCTTCAAAATCCTTCAAAATCCTTCACCACTGCAACTTCCACATAACCCCAATCCTTCAAAATCCTTCACTTTGGCAAAGAGGATTTTGGAGGTTTTGGGAAGGTTAGGGTTAAAGTTCAGTTCTCGCGCATACAACAAAATCCCTGATAATGTATTGCTTTTTTTAAGAACTTGCACGTCATTCTGTGGAATACAAATCCATTGTACTTGGAAATCTTTGCCACGGACTATGGTATTACATGTACACGACTGGCACACTTTGTGTACATAACAGAATATTGGTATTTCCTATTTGCAAGCAATACATTTCTTATTCAAACCCTGGGAATGGTTGTTCCCAAACTGAAAAAAAACTGTTTTATTTTCAAGTCTTCTTTTAGACGTGGGGAGGACAGCCTTGCAAATTGGACAAAATAACAATGAATAATCAATAACTCCTTACCATCTTCGTCTTCTACAGACAGTCCTAAGTTGATGAGACCCCAGCTTTGAGATGACGAGCTGTCCATATTACCATCCAGAGCTTGAGCACATAAGGTATCAGCTAGCATCAATAGCTTCTCACCAAAGACAGGAGATTTAAGCCATGTCTTGATAGAAACATTGTTGGACGTGTTTAAGATCTGAAGAAAAATGTTACAGATCAAGTATAGAATTGGTAACAAACCATCTCCAAACCGCTTCATTCTCCTAATGAAGACTAGAGCAGGCTAACCGAAATGTAGAGAAGAACCCGTGAAGTCCCCATGGTTCTCCTGAACCACATTCTCACTTAGCGATAGTTGAGAAGTGAGTTGTCCGATATTGGTTCTCCCTGAACCATAATCTCACTTAGCGACAGTCAAGATGCGAGTTGTGCGATAAGGTTCTTTGCAGAACCTGTACCTCACTTAGCGATAGATGAGATAAACACATGGTGTTACCGCAAACCAAAATTATATCAATACTCCACCGTGCAAAGACTTAAATCTTATAGAGTAATCATATTAGTGAAAGTAGTTTTGCCAGCATTACCATGTGTTGTATATTTCTTAACCCTCCTACACAGAGGCCACTGTAAACCACTAAATGTCCCTTTGAAGGGGACACTGCCCCTTTGAAGTAATCTCCAATGTACATACATGCATACAAAGACACATGTATACCAACAGTGGACCTTATTTTCAGCAGGTTATACTGTAAACAAACTCCCAATAATAAATCACCATCAGCCACAGAGACCAATAAACCATACCAAGCCTCCATCATCCACTGGGATTTTCAGCAGTTATTTTGTAAACACAGACTCTCCATAGTAACCTACCACCAGCCACTGAGTCTGGAACAAAGTAATATGCCCTGCAATATGTCAATCACAAACCACTAAAACCAACAGACATATAGGCATTATGTTACTATGCAGTATAGCTATGAGGAGCCACTGCCTACCATAGCAATGGCTTGGAGTGGCCTGAATGGGTTGTTTCAAAAATTTCACTGATTGTAGGAGGGTTAATAAAACATCTCTATAGGCAATAATCACTTATTTTACAAAACCATTGTTGAAAGAAAGAACTCTTCAACCACGCATCATCAGCCAAAAGTATATTTCCCCAAACCAAACAATTATAAGTTAACCATTAACCCTCCAACAATTAGTGTCATTTTTGAAACAACCCATTCAGGCCACTCCAAGCTGTTGCAGTTGTTGCCAGTGGCCTCCTATGGTTACCCTTCTGTGCACTGTCACACCACTGAGATTGCAGGTAAAGTGGTCTCCCATTGATACATTGCAGGCCATACTAATATGTTCAAAACAACCAGCTACAACCAGCTGTAAACCTGACCATGTATTTTGACTGTAAACACACCTATACAAAACCACTATAAAAGACTCTGGTTTGTAATGGCCTTCAGTGTGTGTTGAGTATGTAATCAGAGATGGTCTTATTTACAGTGGCCTTGGGTGGCACTGGGTTGATTTTGTAAGATTACTTGGAAAGGACAGCAGCGGCTTGTATGCTTTAAAGGTTGGCGATGAACATATTGGAAATTTAATGGATCGGAGTGGCCTCCATGTGAAGTAGGGTTAAAAATATGTATAAGGCATTCACAGTGCCAATAGATGGTTTTGACTTGACATGACCACCATGCAAAATCGGCCATCTTTATAGACAATGACTAACCATTTGTTAACGCAAACCAGTGCATTACACCTAAGCAAAGAGCGCAATACGTAGAGTTTCAACAAACTCTGCGCACTGGTCGGTAAAGCTCTTTAATACTACGTAGATAGTATTACTTGACACCAGTGTTGGAGCGAAGGCCGGGAACCCTTAACCAGTTCGCTTCGGAGGCCGTGTATACACGCAATTGTTTTTTGTACAGCGGATCGGAGAGCGTCTAAACACGCATTCCGATTTTTGTGTGTGTTACCGGGAGACTTGTCAACACGCCACACGTGGCGTGCCGTTAGAGGCGGCTGACTTGTACACACGCAATCGTTTCTCGGAGTCCATGGGGTCACGGTTCGGTGGCCCCGGACAAAATGCACTGCAAACACTGAACGAGTTCACTCTTTTTGTTGATTTTTGCCTAATCCCTTTATCCAAGACCTGTTCCTTTGACGTACCAGCCAAGCATTTGTAAAGACGGATTTATATCCATTGTTTACAAGGCCTTCGATCTCTCTCTGGGTATGCCGTCTTTTTGACCGGGCGCTGGTCGCTAATAGGCCGTTGCATCGGAGCTCGCCAACGGTCTAATTGTGCTGAACAAACACAACCATAATTAAAAAACTAGCCATTTAATTCTCGAAATGTCAATGAGTAAAGGTGTTTATTTGGGTGTCCGAACTTAGATTCATTGACACAAAAAATTATTAATGGCTAGAAATTTTTTCCAGATTTTTCACTGAAAATAAACCCGCATGGGCGACCGGAAAAAAAAAAATATTCCCAACGTCTGGTTAAGGCCAAGGCCGGGACCCTCAAGGCCAAGGCCGGGACCGCCAAGGCCAAGGCTGGGACCGCCAAGGCCAAGACCAAGTCACATCTTTACAAATCACTGGTATACATGTAACAACAAAGAAACTAAAAGAAACTAAAATTTTGACCAAGCAAAATTTTCAAATTTGACATCGTTTTTTTTAGCCGAATAGATGTTTATTTCCTATTTTCCCATTGTTACTACTATACCAAAGTGTGTAGACTGTGGATGGCAAATAAATATTAGTTTCTTTGTTGTTTCATGTATACCAGCAATTTGTAAAGATGCGACTTGTTTTATAATAATAATAATCGTGGCCTTGGCCATGGCCTTGAGTGTCCCTGCCTTGCCCTTGAGGGTCCCGGCCTTCGCTCTGAGGGTCCCGGCCTTCGCTCCAACACTGTTTGACACAGCTCTAAGCCAAAAAAGTTGCCTGCAAAGATGGTTTCTATCAAGAACTATCTATATAAAGCACTTTGATCTTGATCTTGGTTGATGGCAGTTGTTTCAATAAACACTTCATTTGCTTGAAAAACAATAAAAGTTGCTTACCTTTTTGATAAGATGGTACAATGTCTGTGGTTTCGTAGTCCTTCGGCAAAACTCATCCAGTATGGCTTTCCTCGAACTGCCGTCATCACAACACCGATATGCTGCTTCCACGATATTCACAACAGGACCCACAATGTCTTCGTTAAACCCAGGCAGAGTGTCTTCTTCCGACTGAACCCATGGCAAGAGAACCACCTCAAAGCACCTCAGGAGGACGGACTCTGGTGTTTTGCCTTTAGGGACCAATGCAGAAGACACTGAATCACTTTTTTCTGTTAAGTTTCTCTCTAAAATGTCCTTCTCCGAATGGAAACTTTCAGTTTCCGATTGTAAAACTTCATCCTTCTCACTTTGCTCTGTGATCATCTCTTCTATTCCCTCTGATGTTGGCTTGCCGTCGTCTTTCTCTCCCAATAGCTCCTCAAACACCTCAACTCGCTGGAAGGCATCAAATATTCTTGCCATAAACGTCAGATGTAAAATGGAGCCACTTCTTGCATTAGGGTAACTGTTTCTTATGAGTTTCCTGACTAGATGAATCAACTCTGGGTGTTCTGTTGAGGTAATTCCAAGCATTGCTTTGGACGTTGGCATAACGTGTAAAGATGGTCCGCTGTCATCATCTACTGAAAAAGACACGCTCAATTTCTTCTTCATCTTTGCTCTCTGTAATTTCTCTTGCGACAGGAGTTGAGTGAGCAGCACTGAAATCTTATCGAGAGATGTACTTGAACTTGTGTCTGCATCGGCTAGACGGACCTGCTCTACACATATACCGTCTAGACTTGTCCAAAATGTGTCCAGGACTTTTTGGGCCGCAGAGTTCTTTTCTAGTTGCTTGCGAAGGTGGGAGAGTAACTTTGAGGTCTGGACGTACAGTGATGTTGATGCAAGGTGAGAATTGTCTTCAGTTATTGACTGTACAAGGAACGGCATCAACTGAAAAAAAGAAAAGTTTAAAATATGTATTTATAATATAACTTGTTTTGGTATACAGGGCTAATCAAAACCATCAACCATCTCTACCCTCACAGGTACCCATTTATACTCCTGGATGAAGAGACGCAATTACAGTAAAGTGCCTTGCCCATGGACACAAGTACCACGGTCGGGGTCAGGATTTGAACCCACATTCTAATGACTCAGTCACCAAGAAACAACAACAAAAATTTCTCCTATTGAAAAAAATGTTGAAAAACAAAAACTTAGAAGAATTGATTAAATTTTTGCTCTTACTCCAACATATGTATGAAGCACAGTACTTTCCGCGTGCCTGTGGAAAAAAATCCACAGGCGACGTGGGCGGGATTCAAACCCACGATCTCCTACTTACTAGTGCCGACATCTTAACCTCTCGACCACCGAGCTTGCCTGATGACGACTGGCTTGCTAGAATCCTACATATCAGCAGGTACCGCACCAATATGTATAGAAAATCAATCTAACTTAGAGAAGGTTGATTTAATTTTGCCTTACATCGACGTGTATATAGCACTGTACAGTCAGTGCTTTCCGAGTGTCTGTGAAAAAACTAGAGGTGACTCGGGCGGGATTCGAACCCACGACCTTCTGCTTACTAGTGCAGACGTCTTAGAGAAGGTTGCCAAACTCACCTGATCCTGAATGAGGTAAGTCTGCATACCCTGGCTGTCTAAATCCGTGCCTTCGGTAATACTCTGAGAGATAGCGTAACGTAAACATTCCATGCAAGCCTTGACGATGGCGCCATATTCACTTGAGCTTTGCCGTGCCGACAAGGAACTCAACCTTATACAAATTAAAGGTAAGGTATAGATTTTTTTTAAATTTAATAATAATAATAATGAATATTTCTTATATAGCGCGTAATACCTTCGAATGAAAGTCTCTACGCACGTATTATTTCCCCTGATCACTGGGCAATATCATTCCTATAACATTTCAAAATTCCAATTCGTACCGATTCTGATTTTTAAGATCGTTTACGTGATTTTACCCGAATGCTCATAAAATGGTACTTTATCAAGGGCTTTTTTCGTTGGGCAGAAAACTTGAAATTTGTAATTTTTAAAGAGCAATTCGTACTTTTGTAACTCCTGAAAAAAAATCGTAGTAATTGTACTAGTTGTACTAGTTGGCAGTTATGCTATAATCTTTCTCAGCTCCCTGGGGAGTACACAGCCCATTATGTGCAACCATTTTTGGTGCTACAGGGCTAATCAAACACAATTACCACCTCTACCCTCACAGGTACCCATTTATACTCCTGGGTGAAGAGAAGCAATTACAGTTAAGTGTCTTGCTCAAGGACATAAGTACCACGGTCGTGACTGGGATTCGAACCCACATTCTGACGACTCAGCCATCAGAACACAAGTCTGATGCACTAGACCGCTCAGCCATGACACCTCTTTTATTAAAAAAATACAATGCACATCATTGATAACAATATTTACACAAATTCAATTACCTATAGACCATGTGACTTGTTTACACATTGCGTAACCTTTAGAGTACCAGGGTGATTTCCCACCGGGCAAAAGTGTGTATTTGTATGCAGAGTTTGTACATTTTGTATTTCTCCACATAACATCAAGATTTTTTAAAATTTTCAGATTCAGATTTCAGATGTAATGTTAGTGCCTTATTAAAAATAAATCAAATTAAGAATTGTGCTGCTGACATCTCCAAATATCAGATTGTATGGTTTCTTGTCATAGACCAGTGTACATTTGATGGTTTCTTGTCATAGACCAGTGTACATTTGATGGTTTCTTGTCATAGACCAGTGTACATTTGATGGTTTCTTGTCATAGACCAGTGTACATTTGATGGTTTCTTGTCATAGACCAGTGTACATTTGATGGTTTCTTGTCACAGACCAGTGTACATTTGATGGTTTCTTGTCATAGACCAGTGTACATTTGATGGTTTCTTGTCATAGACCAGTGTACATTTGATGGTTTCTTGTCACAGACCAGTGTACATTTGATGGTTTCTTGTCACAGACCAGTGTACATTTGATGGTTTCTTGTCATAGACCAGTGTACATTTGATGGTTTCTTGTCATAGACCAGTGTACATTTGATGGTTTCTTGTCATAGACCAGTGTACATTTGATGGTTTCTTGTCATAGACCAGTGTACATTTGATGGTTTCTTGTCATAGACCAGTGTACATTTGATGGTTTCTTGTCATAGACCAGTGTACATTTGATGGTTTCTTGTCATAGACCAGTGTACATTTGATGGTTTCTTGTCATAGACCAGTGTACATTTGATGGTTTCTTGTCATAGACCAGTGTACATTTGATGGTTTCTTGTCACAGACCAGTGTACATTTGATGGTTTCTTGTCACAGACCAGTGTACATTTGATGGTTTCTTGTCATAGGCCAGTGTACATTTGATGGTTTCTTGTCATAGACCAGTGTACATTTGATGGTTTCTTGTCATAGACCAGTGTACATTTGATGGTTTCTTGTCATAGACCAGTGTACATTTGATGGTTTCTTGTCATAGACCAGTGTACATTTGATGGTTTCTTGTCACAGACCAGTGTACATTTGATGGTTTCTTGTCACAGACCAGTGTACATTTGATGGTTTCTTGTCAGAGACCAGTGTACATTTGATGGTTTCTTGTCATAGACCAGTGTACATTTGATGGTTTCTTGTCAGAGACCAGTGTACATTTGATGGTTTCTTGTCACAGACCAGTGTACATTTGATGGTTTCTTGTCAGAGACCAGTGTACATTTGATGGTTTCTTGTCACAGACCAGTGTACATTTGATGGTTTCTTGTCACAGACCAGTGTACATTTGATGGTTTCTTGTCAGAGACCAGTGTACATTTGATGGTTTCTTGTCATAGACCAGTGTACATTTGATGGTTTCTTGTCACAGACCAGTGTACATTTGATGGTTTCTTGTCATAGACCAGTGCACATTTGATGGTTTCTTGTCATAGACCAGTGTACATTGGATGGTTTCTTGTCATAGACCAGTGTACATTTGATGGTTTCTTATCACAGACCAGTGTACATTTGATGGTTTCTTGTCATAGACCAGTGTACATTTGATGGTTTCTTGTCATAGACCAGTGTACATTTGATGGTTTCTTGTCATAGACCAGTGTACATTTGATGGTTTCTTGTCATAGACCAGTGTACATTTGATGGTTTCTTGTCAGAGACCAGTGTACATTTGATGGTTTCTTGTCACAGACCAGTGTACATTTGATGGTTTCTTGTCAGAGACCAGTGTACATTTGATGGTTTCTTGTCACAGACCAGTGTACATTTGATGGTTTCTTGTCAGAGACCAGTGTACATTTGATGGTTTCTTGTCATAGACCAGTGTACATTTGATGGTTTCTTGTCAGAGACCAGTGTACATTTGATGGTTTCTTGTCATAGACCAGTGTACATTTGATGGTTTCTTGTCACAGACCAGTGTACATTTGATGGTTTCTTGTCAGAGACCAGTGTACATTTGATGGTTTCTTGTCACAGACCAGTGTACATTTGATGGTTTCTTGTCAGAGACCAGTGTACATTTGATGGTTTCTTGTCATAGACCAGTGTACATTTGATGGTTTCTTGTCAGAGACCAGTGTACATTTGATGGTTTCTTGTCATAGACCAGTGTACATTTGATGGTTTCTTGTCATAGACCAGTGTACATTTGATGGTTTCTTGTCAGAGACCAGTGTACATTTGATGGTTTCTTGTCAGAGACCAGTGTACATTTGATGGTTTCTTGTCATAGACCAGTGTACATTTGATGGTTTCTTGTCATAGACCAGTGTACATTTGATGGTTTCTTGTCATAGACCAGTGTACATTTGATGGTTTCTTGTCAGAGACCAGTGTACATTTGATGGTTTCTTGTCATAGACCAGTGTACATTTGATGGTTTCTTGTCATAGACCAGTGTACATTTGATGGTTTCTTGTCATAGACCAGTGTACATTTGATGGTTTCTTGTCATAGACCAGTGTACATTTGATGGTTTCTTGTCACAGACCAGTGTACATTTGATGGTTTCTTGTCAGAGACCAGTGTACATTTGATGGTTTCTTGTCATAGACCAGTGTACATTTGATGGTTTCTTGTCATAGACCAGTGTACATTTGATGGTTTCTTGTCATAGACCAGTGTACATTTGATGGTTTCTTGTCATAGACCAGTGTACATTTGATGGTTTCTTGTCACAGACCAGTGTACATTTGATGGTTTCTTGTCAGAGACCAGTGTACATTTGATGGTTTCTTGTCATAGACCAGTGTACATTTGATGGTTTCTTGTCAGAGACCAGTGTACATTTGATGGTTTCTTGTCATAGACCAGTGTACATTTGATGGTTTCTTGTCAGAGACCAGTGTACATTTGATGGTTTCTTGTCAGAGACCAGTG
Source organism: Zoroaster sp. YZ-2022 (assembly GCA_029582265.1). Lineage (NCBI taxonomy): Eukaryota > Metazoa > Echinodermata > Asteroidea > Forcipulatida > Zoroasteridae > Zoroaster > Zoroaster sp. YZ-2022. The sequence goes on from CM055837.1 coordinate 15,165,592, forward strand.
TACATTTGATGGTTTCTTGTCATAGACCAGTGTACATTTGATGGTTTCTTGTCATAGACCAGTGTACATTTGATGGTTTCTTGTCACAGACCAGTGTACATTTGATGGTTTCTTGTCAGAGACCAGTGTACATTTGATGGTTTCTTGTCATAGACCAGTGTACATTTGATGGTTTCTTGTCATAGACCAGTGTACATTTGATGGTTTCTTGTCAGAGACCAGTGTACATTTGATGGTTTCTTGTCAGAGACCAGTGTACATTTGATGGTTTCTTGTCATAGACCAGTGTACATTTGATGGTTTCTTGTCATAGACCAGTGTACATTTGATGGTTTCTTGTCACAGACCAGTGTACATTTGATGGTTTCTTGTCAGAGACCAGTGTACATTTGATGGTTTCTTGTCATAGACCAGTGTACATTTGATGGTTTCTTGTCAGAGACCAGTGTACATTTGATGGTTTCTTGTCACAGACCAGTGTACATTTGATGGTTTCTTGTCATAGACCAGTGTACATTTGATGGTTTCTTGTCACAGACCAGTGTACATTTGATGGTTTCTTGTCATAGACCAGTGTACATTTGATGGTTTCTTGTCAGAGACCAGTGTACATTTGATGGTTTCTTGTCAGAGACCAGTGTACATTTGATGGTTTCTTGTCATAGACCAGTGTACATTTGATGGTTTCTTGTCATAGACCAGTGTACATTTGATGGTTTCTTGTCAGAGACCAGTGTACATTTGATGGTTTCTTGTCATAGACCAGTGTACATTTGATGGTTTCTTGTCATAGACCAGTGTACATTTGATGGTTTCTTGTCATAGACCAGTGTACATTTGATGGTTTCTTGTCATAGACCAGTGTACATTTGATGGTTTCTTGTCAGAGACCAGTGTGCATTTGATGGTTTGTTGTCATAGACCAGTGTACATTTGATGGTTTCTTGTCATAGACCAGTGTACATTTGATGGTTTCTTGCCATAGACCAGTGTACATTTGATGGTTTCTTGTCATAGACCAGTGTATATTTTATCCCCGGCGCAGTTTGACCTTTGGGGCTCTAGATCACTTGGTGTATAATTTTAACCAACATCCACTATTCCAACAAATGGTCACTAAATATTACGAAATAAGATCTCTTGCTCAAATAAAATAAGATAAAAATAGGTCCCATACTTAACCCTTCTACTATTGTTGCACTTTAGTGGGAAGTTGCTACAGAGGTCAAAACCAGTCAACTCCCTGTGTTGACTGTTGACCCAAATGTGCACACAGGGGCATTTTTGACTGGTTTTGACTGTCATTTTGACCACCCTGAACAATACCAGACAACGCTTTTACCAGTCAAAAACGGTCGACTCATTTTGACCTGTAAATGTACTTACTACACGTAAGGTTTGTCAGTGTTTGACTTTTAAGTGCACTAGATATACCTTGGCAGAGTATATCAACATTTGGACTGATTTTGACCCTTGTAGTAGTAGGAGGGTTAAAACGACTTATTGTGTGACTGGGCCAACATCATTCAATCAGATTTTCTAGTTATGAAGATGAGTGTGTTTAAAAAACTGTAATCTTTGTAAAATTTGCCAATCCCAAAAAGAACATGCTCACTGGAGGGGAGTGGGGTAGCATATGTCTTTGAAAATGTTGAATTTTATACCCAAAGTTCCGAATGCTGATACAGTGCATGAAAACATGTTGAAAAGTACTAATTTGGGGAAAGCGACAGGGTCTTGGAAAGCAGTAGGTACTCTCTAACAAAATGTTGATAACTTTAAATGGAGTGCCATGGCCGAGTGGTTTAGTGCATCGGATTTGTGTTCTGATGGCTTAGTCATCAGAATGTGGGTTCAAATCCCGACCGCGACAGTGGTGCTTGTGTCCTTGAGCAAGACACTTTACCATAATTGCTTCTCTCCACCCAGGAGTAAATGGGTACATGTGAGGGCAGAGTTGGTTGTTGTATTTGATTAGCCCTATATGCGCCGAAATGGCAGCAAATGAACTGTATACTCCCCAGGGAGCCGAGATGGTTTCAGGAATGATTTATGAGCATTGTGAACAGGGGTAATAATGTCATGCGTCTTGAGCACCAGTTTGGTGGATAAGGGCGCTTTAAAAATGCCTCCATTATTATTATTATTATTATTAGATAACTCCTTACCCATTTTTGATATTGCCGAAGAACTCCTGATAAAATTCAATCCCTGTTCCGATGACATCAGCTGGGACGTGACTGAGTAGGGGTAATAGGTTGGGGTAAACAACAGTCGCACTTCCAGTACTGCCGTCTCTTAACATAGCCTTTAGTTTAGGAAGGACAGCTTTCCTGATGTTCACGTGCGTCCAACAATTCTGTGGTATCAGATAAGTTTAAGAGGGGTCATTGTAATACAGAAATAACTGTTGGGTTGTAAGTGTCATTGAAAAATAATCATACATATAGATGTTACATGTATTTTATATGCAAAAAAAGGTCCTTATCACGTATTTCTGGGCTTGGGCGATGACACGATAATATTGAATATCGCAATATTTTTTATTCGATTATGATATCGATAACTTTTCAAATTATCGAGATATCGGCAAATCGCGATGAAAAAAAAATATCGCTAAGAAAAAAATACATATCGCGGGGAAAAAAAATCGCGATTAAAAAAAGTCATCGATTGTCAGTCGGGTCAGAAATTCAGCTTTCGGAAGTGAGAAACAAAATCGAACTACTTCTGTGGTAAGCCGACTGTCAGATCACAAAGGAGCCGCCTGACAGGGTGTTGTTTAACATCCACCGCCACTCAAAGAAATCAATTCAGACGGATTAAGTGTTGGGGATTGAATGGGGTATTTGATCCAACAATGTGTAGACAATGTTTACATCTCACTGTCTATCCATGGTGGTCTGTGACTCTGGCTGGCGCACCACGTGTGAGTTCATGATATCATGCATATTTAAATATATGCAGATAATGTCTAGTGACAAAACACATACACATACTCTTGATAAACCAAGTGATGTTTACTTAAAATAGTGTGAGTACAATGATTTGATTGGGACGCACGACACAGTAACCGTCCCACATAATTATTATGCAAACGAATTTGCCAATGGCTATGGTAAATTGCACGTGTCTCTCAGGTAAGCACTGGCAATTTATTGTGACGCTTGTAGATGGGTACATCCCTGTTATTATCGGCTCCAAAGCACTCATATGTGAAAAAAATAATTGCGATATTATCGAAAATCGCGATATATGTTTGATGACATATCGTGGATGAAAAAACGTATTTCTCGGTAGGCAAAAAAAAAGGTTGGCCGATTTTGAAGCCGACCGATGACCAGAAACTGGACACTTTATTTTGGCATTTTTTTTCACATTTTTAGATAATAATTTGTTAAACTGATAATCCAGTTTGTACCAGTAAAACAATAACAAAAATCCATTTTATGGGCTTGGCTGGTAAGAAAAACCACAAACTTACAGGAAATGTTGAAATAACCAACAGTACCGACTCCCACAGCGCTTGTACAGCTAGGGGGTCTGATTCATCGAGGCTCCCTAGCAAGGTGGTTGAAATACGAGCTAGTTCACCTTCAGCTATTGAGGGCGCACTCCGGGTCAGACTGCCAAGGACCGAGTACATGGCGTTTCTTAGCTGAGTAAAATAAAAAGACAATGAAGTTATGGAGATATAAAAACACAATAGAAGAGGGACTCTTAGTAAATAATTATTAATAATTGCTTGTCGCCATTTTTAGAGAGGTTATGTCATAAGGAAACTAAACATATATGCTTTTTTTTAAATCTAAACTCAAAGAGAAAAAGTGAAAAGGTCATTTTCTCAGAACTATTTTTGTCTTGATTTCTTTATTCTGTGGTAAAAGCCAGGTAAACTTATTTTCATTCATATATGATTTTCATTTTCAAAAGTGAGTCATTTGTGTTGAAAAAAAGCCTAACAGAAATGGGACAAATTCACATTTTGGGGACATACAACTAAGTCAACGTGTCACTGTGACACAAAGCAAATTTTGTCATTCGTCACTTGTGCACCAGCTAAATGTAACACCCGATCGTGTTTCATCCCACCAGATTATGAATATTTCCTTTCATTAAAATTTGAAATGTGTACATGGATAGAACTAGCGAAAGTCCCTTGGCAACTCTGAAAACTCGGACATGCTTAGACAATCAAGACAAAGTGAACACATTCACCAAATGTCTGGGTTCAAGACTAAGCATTTTCTATTGTTCTGCTATCTAAAAAGTAGATTTTACTCTCTTTTCAGCTTTCCTCCTACAAGAAAAGCAGATCAATTGTTTCAGGCATATCATATTTTCTACAAGCATTTTGCAAAAACACTATCTGCTTCATGCCTATTTAGAAAGCAGAAAAGCTGATGTCCAAATTTGTCCTTCATACCCACCCTACCCAACCTCTCCCTCATCCCCCTGCCAATGTTCCCTTCTTTTTTCTGCACCCAGGATCTTCCCCTGACAATCCTTAATCCCAACTTTTCAAGTACCTGTGGCGATTTGTCCTTAGCTAATTTCCATAGCTTCCCCTCTGCTAAGATGGACGTCATTGTGTCTTTCACCGAAGATAGTTCCTTCTCCGGAAGTACCGTTACAAACTCTCCAAGAGCTAAGAGGGAGGTTGTCAGCAAACGGAGGTACTTCTCATTCTGTTCCTCCAGTGTGTAGGACCTGTGAAACATTTCAACAAATACATGAGAGCGGCTTCACCAAGTAAACCCGAGTTTATAATTCACTGGTGGTATTCAAAACTGATGACTTCACTCTGGTAGTATTAACCATAACTACCCCAAATCCTCCAAAATCCTTCTCCAGGGGCGCGTTTTCGCAACCCTAACCAGAAACTTGTTTCCGACGTCATATTCTTGACCGGAAATAAGATGGCATAGCTACGCGAAAACGCGGACGCAATCAGAAAATTGTTTTCGGTTTGCAACGTGTTCAATCATCAACGTTTCTCTAAATATACGGTGTAATTCAAATTTTTGCAAAATGGAACTTACTCATGAGTGCTAGTAATAAACTTGAAAGATATACTGTTATACGAACAATAATTCTATCATGTTTTAACAAATCCGTCATCTTGAATCCAAGCGTAAAATGGAACTTACTCATGAGTGCTAGTAATAAACTTGAAAGATATACTGGTATACGAACAATAATTCCATCATGTTTTAACAAATCCCGTCATCTTGAATCCAAGCGTAACTGATTACAAACTTCGGTTCATGTTTGGTCAAAACAATGACGTCATCGCAGCACAACCGAACTCACGAAAACGTGCATGATTTTGATGGATTCAGTACTCCACAGTATAACCCAGCGAACAGAGCATATGTACCAAATCCATCTAACTCCACAGAGGCCATGGCCTCTGTTGCTGTGGTCTTAGCCTTGGTGCACCTTACAAATTCCCTTCACTCAGTAAAAGTGGCCTTGCCCCTACAAGAATGAGATTCCAGGCTGAAACATTGATATTCATCCTGTCAGAACAAGGTCGTATCTAAAAAAAATGCAACAAGGTCGTATCTGCAATAGTGCATAAATTTGCATGTCGTTTCTCTTCCATAGGCTTTGCATGTTCATCATGGAACTTTGTAAAAAGATACGACCTTGTTGCACTGAGCAAAATCCAAGTCTGCAACAAGGTCGTAACTATGATATGACCTTGTTGCACTGATTTGTTGCCGGTTTTAATAAAGTTGTAAGAGATCAAACAAGTTTAGTATCGCAGTAAGCAAATCAACTGGCATTGCTACGGTTTGTGGTTACGATGAAACTTACTTTGGGTCACTTAATGATGCTGGTGTTTCCTTGAAGAGATTATCTTCAATATACTGCAATAAAAAAATTGATAAATTGATTATAAATTGTTTAAGGGTAAGGTATAGGATTGGCAATTTAAAAATAACAAAATGGCTGAAATTTAATGTAAAACTTATTCAGTGTTAGGGAAGAACGGGAAAAGTCATGGTACAGCCAAGCCTTTGAGAAGCCCGGCCAGGCCCAGGCTTTGCCTAGTCCTAGGGGCCTATATAATCCCTTAGCTGAGAGCAAGAGACCCTTTACTAATGAATAGATCTCAAATAGCTCTTATTGTTAACGCAGACTTGACTGACACCTCAGCTGTCTTTTGTTCACTGAATGGCATCCGTCAGTCTTGAAGACTATGGAATAGCGCCTTGGTCGTCTGTTGAGGTTGAAGCCAATGAGTACCGCCTCCTGTGGCTAAAGAGTCCAATTTGCAACTTGCATAGTCCTGGGGGCCTATATAATCCCCTAGCTGAGCGCAAGAGACCCTTTACTAATGAATGGATCTCAAATAGCTCTTATTGTTAACACAGACTTGACTGACACCCAGGCTGTCTTTGTTCACTGAATGGCATCAGTCAGTCTTGAAGACTATGGAATAGCGCCTTGGTCGGCTGAAGCCAATGAGTACCGCCTCCTATGGCTAAAGAGTCCAATTCGCGACAAAATGAGTCACAAGTTGCAAATTTGAAAAATTGAAATTTTTGGATGGAAAGGGTACATCATCAGCTTTAATTTGGTATAATTTTGTTAGAGGTGTGTGACGTATTGCATTATGGAGATATGGCATTTTTAATAATCAATAATTTGCATAATTAACACAATTGAATTCTTAGGAATACAAACATTTGAAAGGAAAACAAATGACAGAAATGAAACAACCTACTCAGAGCATACTGATCGAAACGTCGAGTTGTAACCTCCAGTTCTTTTCAAAACTAATTACTACTCAATTGAAAATTTCACATGGTGTCACCGCAATTAGTATTACTTATCCTCTTCACCATGCAAAGCTACACGTTTGACCAAGCCCAGGCCTGGCCGGATTTCTCAAACACTTGCCTGTACCGTGACTTTGGCTTTCTTCCCTAATGCTGATATTGGTATTAATCTTCCCTGTCATAAGAGTGGAATAACTACCAACTTGATTCTTAGGAAAGAGCACTCTTTCATAAATTCCACATTAGAATACAAAAAATGTAATAATCTGAAACTTTCACAGGTTGGTTATGTAATGTATATGACATAAAACACAATAAAGGGGGCCACTTTCCTACCGTCACGTTAGCAGTTTTTCTAATGGTTGTAATTTTTTTTTTTAATATCTGAAACCACCCAAAAAGAATTTCAACATTTGAATAGACATGCATGCTTATCCTAAAGATAATTTGAGTTAATTATTACTATTATTTTTTTAATTACCCTAAAATTTCCATCAACAAATGGACGGAAAAGTGAGGTAACTTTTTCCGTCCAATTTTTATGGAAATTTGAGGGTGAAAAAATAAATAAAAAAATAAAAAAATAAAAAAATAAAATAAATCAACTCAAATTAGTTCTAGTATAAGCCTGCATGTCCATTCACATGTTCAAACACTTTTTGGTCGGTTTCAGGTACTTAAAAATAAATAACAACCATTGGAAAAACTGCTAACGTGACAGATGCAAAGTGGCCCCCTTTATTGTGTTTTATGTCATATCTTGATTCAAAGAGAATAATTAACCCATACAAGATTTTTTGTCTTTTAGAAGTAGCAATGGAGTGTCGTGGCCGAGCGGTCTAGCTTACCGGACTCAAGTTCTGGTGTTAGCAGCAGAATGTGGGTTCGAATCCCGGCCGTGACACTTGTGTCCTTGAGCAAGACACTTAACCATAATTGCTTATAGGGGCAGAGGCAGTTTAACAACTGCCTTGTTCTGGACTAGTTACCCCTCCCAGTCCTATTCGCACCGTGAAGAGGCTGGTTATTAACTTGTCTTGTTTCGGTGCGAGGGGCTGGTTTCTTCAGTGTGGAGTCGTTGTAACAACTTAATGACTGAGTAGCCCCCACCTTGGAGTGGCCATTGGCCTTGTGTGGGGCGATTTGCATTTAAAAAAAAAAAAAAAAAAAAAAAAAAGCCAATAATACTTGTGAGCTTACTGCATTACAACATAGATTTGAAATGTCTACGTAAATTTTGCTAGGGATATTTCACCCCAACACTGTTGTGAACAGCGCTGGGGTGAAATCTATAGTTCTGAGCATTTGCTTTGCTTTCCTTTATTGCTTAAATCTTTAAAATCCGGAGGATGACGACATTGTAATTTGTAAAAATCCGAAAAAATCTGGACAAATCATGTCACACCCCTGTTGAATCCTGGGAAGTTCCGGTTTGTTTTCGCACTGCGCTAGATAACACGATTGTGATCACGGATCTGGTATGAAACAAACAGGCTCATGAAGTCACCTACCCTGAGAACCTCCGTCTTGCAGAAGGCAACAGCTTCTCCCTGCTTCCCCGGTGGGAAGGCGCTCTGAAACGCTGCTCTCGCAGACAGGGCTGCCGGGGCGTAGGTGTCACACTGCGAGAGTAGCCAACAGCCCATCAGGGCTCGGAGCTGGGGGGCCAAGTTACGACGAACTCGTAAGATGAGCTGCTCAAAAGCCTGCTGCGTCGCCTCCCGGACTCTCTTATCATGGTCCTGATCATTGGGGGGGGGGGGGGGGGGAAACAAGAATGACAATTTGTATCAAGGGTGTGATTTGGCAAAAGTAAAAAATCCTGAAAAATGGGTAGTGGGCCTGGGTCTCCCTTTGGTCTAGAGGACAAAGCCCCCTGAACCTCTTGGATGTTTAATTTTGGAGGATTTACTGACTCTCTACATCCCCACAAACAAGAAACTGTATGAGTAAGGTATAGGACTGGCAATTTAAAAATGATTGAAATTTAATGTAAAACTTACTCAGTGTTAGGGAGGAAGGGTAGTGGGTAGTGGGCCTGGGTCCTCCTTTGGTCTAGAGGACAAAGCCCCCTGAACCTCGTGGGAGGTTCAGGGATTTACAGACTCCTGGGATTTACAGACTCCCCACAAACAAGAAACTACAGGTTTGGACACAATACAGGCTACTTCTTTCTTTCCTTAGTGGTTACTTCTCTTCTTTCAAGAAAAGTTTGAGGCAGAGGGATATTTGTAAAAAAATCCTGAAATCAGGAAAAATCCTTGAGAAATTACAAACCTGTTGTATTGATGAGCAACTCCTGAACTGCAATCAAGTCAATTCTGAGCGACGAATAACCTACTGAGTATTGGCACAGGGCATTAGCATATCACTGGTTAGCATAGGATTGAATCTATTTTCATTCAAGAGTAAACGATTATCGGGAAAGAATTTATAGACTAATATGCTGCCCATTTCACTGGTACCAATGTTTTGCATCAAGCATTTCTTTCCTACGCTGTCCAGTGTTTCTTCAACCAGTGATTGATGAAATGCCAGTGTACCAAATATTCAAGAATGTGTGCGACGTGTGTGCGCCTTATAAATGCTGTTATTATTATTATTGTTAAAACAGTGGTCGATGGATTAAAATTTGTAAATTATTGGTTGATCAAAAATTTTGAATTATAATGGAAAATTATAAAATATAAACAATTTTTAGTTCTAATGCGAAACTTATTTCATGTTCAGTTAGTGATGGCATTAACTTCATAAGGTGCCGTCACAAAAAAGTTAAATAAATTCTTCTGTTTTGATTTTGGAAAAAATACTCTTTCCTAAATTCTGCCTATGTGAAAGCCATACAACATACCTTCCTTTTAACCCTAGCAGTCAAAAATCCATCAACTCCAACAGCTGGTTGTGTTGTATTTGGATAGACTCAGTACTGATCCACATCATACGAGAACTTCAAACAAATGCTCAACACACTCTAGCATGCATAAACTGCACCATAAAGTTAGCGACATACAGACTAGATTCGCCCTGCTGACTACAACTTCAGAAGGTTCAGAAGGTACTGTATAGCCAAGCCAGGTACACTTTGCGTGAGGCTGTTGTCCCAATTTCCAACAGTGGTAGTGTGTCTGAATGGTGTTAGATATTGGTGGATTCAGGAAGGCTCTTAGCCAAAAATAGCTGGGGTTAGGGCCTCCTTAACCCTAACCCCCAAGACATTTTCACTAGAAACCCTCCTAAATTCACCAAAATCAATCAACATGCACGAAAAAGTCACCCAGTTGTTAAACTTAAACCCTTCTACTACTACACGGGTCAAAATCAGTCAAAATCAGTCAAAATGTTGATATACTTGCCAAGGTATAACTAGTGCACTTAAAAGTCAAACACTGTCAAACCTTATGTGTAGTAAGTACATTTACAGGTCAAAATGAGTTGACCGTTTTTGACTAGTAAAAGCACGATCAGAGCATATTGATCGAAACGTCGAGTTGTAACCTCCAGTTCTTTTCAGAACTAATTACCACTCAATAGAGAATTTCACATGGTGTCACCGCAATTAGTCCTGGTAAAAGCATTGTCTGGTATTGTTCAGGATGGTCAAAATGACGGTCAAAATGACAGTAAAAATCAGTCAAAAATGCCCCTGTGTGCACATTTGGGTCAACAGTCAAAACAGGCAGTTGACTGGTATTGACCTCTATAGCTACTTTCCACTGAAGTGCAGCTATGGTAGGAGGGTTAATGGAATTGGTACAATGGCAAATGCAAAGCATCCATGGCTTGGCTATACACAGTCCTGAATCCAACAAAAGCAGCCGGTGGAGTTTGATGGATTTGGTACACATTGGTACAGTAGCAAATGCAAAGCATCCATGGCTTGGCTATACACAGTCCTGAATCCAACAAAAGCAGCCGGTGGAGTTTGATGGATTTGGTACACATTGGTACAGTAGCAAATGCAAAGCATCCATGGCTTGGCTATACACAGTCCTGAATCCAACAAAAGCAGCCGTGGAGTTTGATGGATTTGGTACACATTGGTACAGTAGCAAATGCAAAGCATCCATGGCTTGGCTATACACAGTCCTGAATCCAACAAAAGCAGCCGGTGGAGTTTGATGGATTTGGTACACATTGGTACAGTAGCAAATGCAAAGCATCCACGGCTTGGCTATACACAGACCTGAATCCAACAAAAGCAGCCGGTGGAGTTTGATGGATTTAGTACACATTGGTAGAGTAGCAAATGCAAAGCATCCATGGCTTGGCTATACACAGTCCTGAATCCAACAAAAGCAGCCGGTGGAGTTTGGTGGATTTGGTACACATCGCTACATGCTCTATTCGCTGGGCTATACTGTGGAGTACTGAATCCAACAAAAGCAGCCGGTGGAGTTTGATGGATTTGGTACACATTGGTACAGTAGCAAATGCAAAGCATCCATGGCTTGGCTATACACAGTCCTGAATCCAAAAAAAGCAGCTGGTGGAGTTTTGATGGATTTGGTACACATCGCTACATGCTCTATTCGCTGGGCTATACTGTGGAGTACTGAATCCAACAAAAGCAGCCGGTGGAGTTTGATGGATTTGGTACACATTGGTACAGTAGCAAATGCAAAGCATCCATGGCTTGGCTATACACAGTCCTGAATCCAAAAAAAGCAGCTGGTGGAGTTTGATGGATTTGGTACACATGGCTACATGCTCTATTCGCTGGGCTATACTGTGGAGTACTGAATCCAACAAAAGCAGCCGGTGGAGTTTGATGGATTTGGTACACATGGCTACATGCTCTATTCACTGGGCTATACTGTGGAGTACTGAATCCATCAAAAGCAGCTGGTGGAGTTTGATGGATTTGGTACACATGGCTACATGCTCTATTCGCTGGGCTATACTGTGGAGTACTGAATCCAACAAAAGCAGCTGGTGGAGTTTGATGGATTTGGTACACATGGCTACATGCTCTATTCACTGGGCTATACTGTGGAGTACTGAATCCAACAAAAGCAGCTGGTGGAGTTTGATGGATTTGGTACACATGGCTACATGCTCTATTTGCTGGGCTATACTGTGGAGTACTGAATCCAACAAAAGCAGCTGGTGGAGTTTGATGGATTTGGTACACATGGCTACATGCTCTATTCACTGGGCTATACATGTACAGTACTAAATCCACCAGAATCAAGCAAAACCAAGGGGTGGATTTCGATGGACTTGGGGTAGCTAGGGTTAACCCTATTATCAGCATTTTACAAACTTACTGAAGCAAGTCTGCTGTATATTCTTGGCCAATGTGGTAAAGTTCCCTTGACTGCATCAGCATCCTTCTCCTTGCAAAGTATGCCAAACTCTTGGATAGCCTGAAATAAGAATTAAGTAGACTTCTGGTTAAAAAAATGACCACTACCGTGAGCATTTTGTGTGGACCCCATGTTTGTCTAAACAAATCGTTGAACTTTTCACAAAGTGACATATTTGTCCACGTAGTGGTTAAATCGCGTTGGTAAAGTTTTAAAATCGCGGTTTCGATGTCATTTTAATCTCGAAGATCATTAATTTTTACTTTGTTAGAAAGCTGAACTCTCACGTAACTGTATTCGTTTTGTAGAGGAAAATAACTATAAACGAGTAACAATCTTATAAACCAAACAGTCACTTCGTGAAAACTGCACACGCTGTTGTCAAGTTTTAACAAAGTGACGTTTCCTGTGCATTAGTATAGGGACACGCGTCAACTTTGTAGAACACACGTGTGGCGTGATCGATTTGTGTCACTTTGTGAAAACTTAAAACCATAATTGACTTAAATTTTACAAAAACTTCATTACTTTTATCCTGAAAACTAGTTTTCAAGATTAAAACTTGGTGAAATGAAAGATAATAGTCCAAATTTTGACTAAACTCATGGAGTGTCGTGGCCGAGCGGTCTAGTGCATCGGATTCAAGTTCTGGTGGCATCAGAATGTGGGTTCGAATCCCAGCTTGGCCGGTCGCGGCACTTGTGTCCTTGAGCAAGACACTTAACCATAATTGCTTTGTCCTTCGGATGGGACGTTAAGCCGTAGTGTACTATAAAACATCAGTGCACGTTAAAGAACCCATAATAACACTTATCGTGCAAGAGTAGGGGTTTACCCCTGTGTCTCTGGTATGTATTGATCCCTGGGCCTCATGGAAGAACAGAGGATTACTTGTATTATCCACTGAATGAGTTACCCAGGTTAATGAAGGAAGAAATAAACACCCCAACAAACAAACAAACAAACAAAAATTATGATTTTTTAGCAATCCGTCACTCGAAATAACAAATTTCCACTGTACATAGTACAGGTATGTACCTTCAGTTTCGTGACAACATCTCTCTTTGTAAGCTTTCTCAAAGCCATGCGGAAGTCCGACTCCAGCGACGAGTCCTGGTCTGATTCCAGACTCAGTGATTGGGTGGCGGGCACATAACCCAGGTCACCTGACATCGAACCGAAGCCGATGAAACCAGATGATGCTGATCCAGTGCTGCCGTCTCTTGTGAGAAGTTCTGCAGCACGTCCGCTACTAGATGGCTGGTGTGGTAAAACAAAATTTGAAAAAAATTCACACTAAAGAGAAGACAATATTTGTTATTGGAAACATTCATTTCATTTTCAATGCTAAGCTTGGGCGATGTTGATTTTTTTTTATCCACGATATATCGGCAAACATATCGCGATTTTCGATTTTGTTTTATTCATGCACGATTGTTTAAGATAATCACAGGTATGTAATCCTCTATGCAAATTCATTTGCATAGTGTGTATGTGATTTTGAAGTAGTTCGCTTTTGTTTCTCACTTCCGAAAGCTGAGAAGGCTTTCGAGCCGACAACCACAGGTATGCATTCAATTCCCAACACTTAATCCATCGGAATAGATTTCTTTGAGTGGCAGTGGATTAAGAGACAAGACTGAGTTCTGGGTCTGGGCCCTGTATGGCGGCTCCTTTGTGATCTGACAGTCAGCTAACCACTCAAGTAGTTCACTTTTGTTTCTCACTTCTGAAAGCTTGAAAAGACTGGCCTAATTTTGTTTCCATGGTATTTCTGACTTGACTCACAATGGCGATTTTTTTAATCGCGATATATATTGTTTAAATTGTGATTTGCCGATATGTCGATAACTTGAAAAGGTTCTCGATATCGTAATCGAATAAAAAAAGGTATTGCGATATATTCGATATTATCGTGTTATCGCCCAAGCTTATTCAATGCTCTAGTTTTCAAGAAATGCATCATAAACCTAACGTGTGCTCACGTTTTTTTGAGAAAATTACAAAAACTACTTCATTTTTTTTATACCTCATGTTTTTTGTTTTTGTGTTTTACAAAAAAATTGCCAGACACCAACTTTTTAAAGTTCAACATTTTTTATAACCGTTCTTTTTTCTCTATATTAAGATGAATGCACTTTAGACAAAATCATATTTCAGGATGATTGATAATTACTTCAGTGTCAACTTTATCAAATTCTGATTATTTATTTCTTATTTCCACTGGGCCCATTTACTAGTGATAAACACTTGGGTGGGGGTGGGGGTAGGGGGTGGGGGTGGGGTGAGGTGGGGGTGGGGGTGGGGGTGGGGTGGGGAGGGGGAGGGGCCGTTATAGTCAGGCATGTCAGGGACGTTATGGCGATGGGGCATAATGACTAGAATTTAAAGCGAGTGCGTACCCGTGTGTTGCCCTTCGTACGTTGTTTCTGTTTGCTTGCCATGACAATCCCCTTCAAATTTCTTTCTATTATAAGCACACTGACAGTATACCACGTAAAGCACAAACCATCAAATGTGAAAGAAAGAAGACGTTTGATTTCACACAATACCAAACAATTTTGTCACTAGATAGAATTTCCTTAATCTTTTCCTGTCATGTGGGCTGCCATGTTTTATTTTCATTGGTGCTCACTTTCGATCGTTTATTTAGCCGGCAGAGGTACCAGGGAAAATAATCACGTTGCTCTTGCGCGCGCCCTCAATCGTTTTTAAGTAAAATATTGGCCAGACTGCAATCATCATTTCGCCCGTTTCAGCACAAAATTGGTGTACCAGATGGAGGTTTCTGCTAAGGAAGTGTACATGTTTGACCCTCAGACGATATTTCAGTCGATTTTCATTTTCTTCTGGGTGGTGTACGTATGGGAATCTTATTTATCATACAGGCAGGTGAGGAAATCCCCCCCTCCAAAAAAAAAGACTCGCCTTCCTTCAAGTCCTTGGACTTTGTGACATATGACACGTTTTTTCAATGTGGAGTAGGCCTAACTTAAAGGATCCCTGACATGCCAAATTATTTTATGTGTATTTTTTCCTGTTTCATTAAAGGGATCGTCACAATAAACAGGGTATGGAATCAGAGTGCTAGATTTTTAGATTAACAGTCAGTAACCGAAAATATTAACGTTACACCACATGATAAGGTCATATTATTGTTGATGCTGCATAAAAATGAGCCAGTAATTTGCATTTGTTGAGTGCAATCTTGGGATTTGCGCAATCTGCAGATCTGCAGTGCAATCTCAAGATTGTGTAAAATTGGGCACAATCTTGAGATTGCGCTGCTTATATGATGCTGCGCAAATTAGGGATTTGCGCAATATGGGAATTATTTGTGTTAGGTGACACAGGTAGGTATGCAATAATTTCACGACACATTATTGTGTATTTATTTTGTTTATCTCATGGGTTACAACGCATTCACTGTCTTCATCTGAAAATAGGACACACTGATAAAAATCTGCTCAGAATGTCCCTTAAATAAAGCATACACTCATTATTATATAATAATAATAATAAATTAAACATTTCTATTGCGCTGTTTCCATTTAAAAATGATCAAAAGCGCCTAACAAAAAATGAACACGCCATAGAATAAACAGATAT
Organism: Zoroaster sp. YZ-2022; assembly: GCA_029582265.1. NCBI lineage: Eukaryota > Metazoa > Echinodermata > Asteroidea > Forcipulatida > Zoroasteridae > Zoroaster > Zoroaster sp. YZ-2022. The sequence goes on from CM055837.1 coordinate 15,181,298, forward strand.
AAATACAAACAAGAATTTAAACACAAATCACTTTTAAAAAACCTACTAGAACCTAGTACTGGAAGCAAGATTAAACCCTCCTATAGGTTTAACAATCAAAGACACTCAAAATTTGTATGTCACTCCCAACCCATTGACTTTGTGCAGTGCACTCAAATAAATGCAACGACATGTGGCTCTGGTAGGAGGTCAAACCAAAACCACTCGACTGTAACTTATGCAGTACATACACAGCTCTGTGTGACTCTGCATATAACTTAAGTAGGACATACACAAGTGTGTTTGACTTGCCACTAACTCCAGCACAAAAATACACGTGTGAACAATAGACCTTATGCACATGACGTCATTTGAGTAGGGCGCCCTCGGCTAGAGATCAAAAGAAGGTTGCTCATTGGCCCAATCTGTGCGCCGCGCATGTATAGATGTGCGTTTTCCATTGTTTCATCATCGTTTTACCTCTAAGATGGCGGCGTGATGACGTCAACGCATAAGGTCTATTGGCAATGCAACCAAAAATACTCAAGTGACTGTCTGTGGGTGCGGTGCTTACTGGGCCAAATTTCAGCCTGGGCATAGGAGGGTTAACTTAACCCTAACTCCCCAGGTATTCTGGCTAGGAACCTTCCTGAATCCTCCAAAATCCTCCAGTGCACTTTTGGAAACATGCCCTTATCTTCAAAATGCACCATGCATTTTCGTTGATCTTTCATATTCAGCACTTATGGCCTGTACTTCTTGCCAGGTAGTAATTTTGCCCCATTTGAAGAGGTGAAAGTACCAGTTTTCAACAGTGCTGAATTTTTCCAAAAAAGTGCCCCTTGGAGGATTTTGGAGGATGTGGGGTGGTTAGGGTTAATGTTGAATCCAACCACCACATTTTAAGGTTTTTTGGGAAATTGTTTTCAGCCACTAACCAGTTAAATAAAAAGGTTCTATCAGTTTTTGGGGTACAGAAAGCGAAAATGATCTTTAAAATCCACTTTGATGGTGGATTTTGGACTTTATTTCCCTTCCAAAAAAAATCTTCCCCTTTAGAAAGTAGAAGAATCCTATTCTAGTTGCTACTGCGCATGTACAATGACCGTGTTGGTCACTAATAATGGGGGAGTTCACAAGATCAGACTGACATGACTGAGGAAGTTATCGTATACCAATTTTTTTTTCATTAACCCTAACTCACTAGGCTCATTTACAATACACATAACCTGAATCCTCCAAAATCCTTCAGTAGTAAAGCAAGCACATGACATGTATGCACACATGTGTTTCTAATCTGTGATACATGTACATGGCCAGGGACCCTCCCTGCATGCATGGAGCAATAAACAGTGTCCATTGACCCAAGCACTGACCTTGCAATCGCTACAACAAACATGGATTTACATGTACCATGGAAAGGCAAGTATGCCTAATAACCTCAATCCTCCAAAATCCTTCACATTAGGAAAGAGCATGTAGCATGTAACCTGAATCCTTCAAAATCCTTCACTTTAACAAAGAGGATTTTGGAGGATTTGGGAAGGTTAGGGTTAAACAAATTTTCTGGAATAATTTGAAGTACATGTATATGTCCATCATCATCTATATGTTCTCCACCTTACTGAGCAGGTAAGATTACATTAACCCTCCTATAGGTTTAACAATCAAAGACACTCAAAATTTGTATCCCATTGACTTTGTGCAGTGCACTCAAATAAATGCAAGGACATGTGGCTATGGTAGGAGGTCAAACCAAAACCACTCGACTGTAACTTATGCAGTACATACACAGCTCTGTGTGACTCTGCATATGACATAAAACACAATAAAGGGAGCCACTTTGCATCCGTCACGTTAGCAGTTTTTCCAATGGTTATTTATTTTTAAGTACCTGAAACCGACCAAAAAGTGTTTCAACATGTGAATGGACATGCAGGCTTATACTGGAACTAATTTGAGTTGATTTATTTTATTTTTTAATTTTATATTTATTTTTTTACCCTCAAATTTCCATAAAAATTGGACGGAAAAAGTTACCTCACTTTTCCGTCCATTTGTTGATGGAAATTTTAGGGTAATTAAAAAAATAATAGTAATAATCAACTCAAATTATCTTTAGGATAAGCATGCATGTCTATTCAAATGTTGAAATTCTTTTTGGGTGATTTCAGATATTTAAAAAAAAATTACAACCATTAGAAAAACTGCTAACGTGACGGTAGGAAAGTGGCCCCCTTTATTGTGTTTTATGTCGTATAACTTGTAAGACATACACAAGTGTGTTTGACTTTGCCACTATCTCCAGCACTCTTATACACATGTGTGAACAATTGGCAATGCAACCAAAAATACTCAAGTGACTCTGTGGGTGCGGTGCTTACTGGGCCAAATTTCAGCCTGGGCATAGGAGGGTCAATGGCTATAATGAACAAGAAAAAGTGGCAGCAGGGTATGATATTCTACCCCTGGAAGCAAGGTATATACATGTTTTTTAGAGGACCCAACTGAAACAAAATCTTTTTGGGTGTTTTAATTCATTTATGTTGGTTTTTCATTTTAACCCTCCTGTTACTGTACATGCCAAAACCTGCCAAATTTGCACTGTGTAATAAGCATAGGGCCCACAGCATTAACCTGCCAATGCATGTCATAACACTTGTATAGTAAGTACATCCACATGCCAAAACCCTTTGGAGGGTTTGGAGGGTTTTGAAAGGTGCTGATACTAAGTCATAAAGTAAGCTAAGTCTGTAGCAAGTACACCTACATGCCAAAACATGTTGGAAGGTATTAACCCTCCTACTTCTGGTGCCTTTTTCATACAAGTTGGCCCACCATTTGAAACCATTCGCTTTTGTGGTTTTGAATGGTGAAATAACTGTGTACAGTATTGATTCCCAAATGGTTTGGAATGGTAGGTCAGCTAATACAAAACCTTGTTTGGATACTTCTAAGTGGTGAATTAATGGACCCTCTATGCCAGTGACATGAGTAAATGGTTTTGAATGACAGGTCTGCTATACCCTAAAGACCCTAGTGCCATTTTTAAGTGGTAGATCAATTACTTGTACACTGGCCACCATGTGTTAAAACTCCATAGGCTACTGAGATGATGGATAGTCCACTTTATCTACATAATGCAGGTTTTGTTTTTCAGCTATGTGAAACCACACCAAGGTGTAATGTATCCACCATTTAAAACCATTTGAATGATAAGCCACTGTGAAGTACATTCACCATTTGAATCCATTCGGCTATGGAAACATACCAAGGTGTAGTGTAACAACCATTCAAAACCATTTGAATGGATATGAATGGTAGTTAAGCTTGCTACCAACACTGTTCAAATGGTATCACCAGGTGTGTACAAAACCAATGGGCATTTTGGTAAGTGGAAATTTTGAATGGTTTCAAATGGTCAAACAGTAGGAGGGTTAATTGGCACTACCGGTAAGTCTTATTAAACTAAAGCTAAGTAATCCTCAATAAAGTTCATCCAACTGTCAAAACCTTTCAGAAGGTGCCTAAGCTACCCTGTACATAAACAGTAATCCCAAAGATATACACATCTATCAGTCTATTACTTGCCAGAGGGATTTGAAATGTGCAGTGACTAACAGTAAACAGTTATGTACACAAACTATGTATAGTACATATGGTAGTATATCTACACCACCTTTCAAAACCTGCCAGTGTAGTGCATAGTGAAGCAACTACATAACCTTTCAAAACCCTCTGGCTGACGGGTTTTGAAAGGTGCAGTTTCTAGGCTCAAAACTGCAATTTTTATAGGAGGGTTAACCCTCTTATTATCAGTGTTGTTCTTTACAAAGTGGACCCATCCTTCAAAATGTCTCAACTGGGACATATTGGGGTATGCACTTGCTTATCTAAAGATTAATGGCATAGCCCAAGGCACTTCAGAGAGATGAGGTAAACTGAAGCAGCCACCTGCTTTGTTTCATTACAAGGCTAACTTGAAATAAACCAGTGCAGTAACTTGGGGTATACACATACTGTGTGAAGGTCAGAACTCTTTGTTTTTGTCCCATACCCAGGGGCATTTTGGGGTGTCCATGTACCATTCTTGTGTACAGTATGCAATATTTTGAGGCATGCATACAAAAAGCATTGTGTACTTTGGAGACTGCATGTATACAAGGGTTAACCCTAACCCTCCTAAATCCTCTATAATCCTCCGGAGGATTTGGAGGATTGTGGAGGAATGAGGCATGTTCGAAAATCACCAATTTGAGGATTATGGAGGATTGAGGAGGGTCGTGCATTTGATAGTGGAGGATTGTGGAGGATTGAGGAGGATTGAGGAAGCATGGTTCAAAGAGATCCTGGAGGATTGTGGAGGATTGAGGGCATAATGGAAATTTACTTTGGATGAATGTGGAGGATTATGGAGGATTATGGAAGATTGTGAAGGATTGACAGAAACATAATCTTGTATCCTTCGGAGGATTTGGAGGATTTTGGAGGAATGAGGCACGTTCGAAAATCACCAAATGGAGGATTGAGGAGGGTCGTGCATTTGATAGTGGAGGATTATGGGGACGGAATTCCATTCGGGTGCTGACAAGAAACTACATATAACTGTTAACAGTTATAATTTTATATCATTGTTCCAAAATTCAACTTCTTTTTCTTTTTTGCAGAGGCAAATCTATCGGGACACCAAGGAGGTACCAGCTCCCTTGCGTGACATTCTCGACCATGAGACATTTGAGAAGTCTCGTGTCTACCAGCTCGACAAGAGCTCTTTCGGGTTCTGGCAGAGCGTGTTCTCTCAGCTGGAGTCCTCGGTTAGTTCGTTGTTAGCTTCATTTTCCATACCGTGCATGAGCTGTTGAGGGCACATGGAGGCCACTCCGATCCACAAAATTATGTTCTTTAGCAACCTTCAGTACATACATTGACAAGCCTGCTGTCCTTTCCAAGTAATCTTACAAAATCAACTGTGTGCCACCCAAGGCCACTGTAAATGTTTGAACATATTAGTATGGCCTGCAATGTATCAATGGGAGACCACCTTACCCTGTAATCTCAGTGGTGTGACAGTGCACAGAAGGGTAACCATAGGAGGCCACTGGCAACAGCTAATGGCTTGGAGTGGCCTGAATGGGTTGTTTCAAAAATTGCACTAAACGTTTAGAAAATTTCTAACCGGCTAACCGAAAATTCAATTTTTTTTTTTCTTTTTTTTTTTCTGTACAGGCTATTTTGCTCCTAGGAGGTATTCCATATTTATGGGGATTAGCTGGACAAGTCCTAGCGCACTTCAGTTACGGCCCAGAATATCAGGTAAGTTCTACGTATAACTTTGACCAAAAAAAATTGTTTGCGAGGTTTTGTGCATCGAGTTGTGTTCTGATGGCTGTGTTGTCAAGATGTGGGTTGGTTTCCTGGCCATGACTGTGGTCCTTGTCAAGCTATCAGCCTGGATTTAGAAATAGGGTTTCCAAATTTGCTGGACGTTTCAAAACAGGGTGTCCAAATTGTTCACTTACAATACTTTTACATGTAAATGACAGATAAAATAGGGTGTCCAAAATTGAAACAGGGTGTCCAAAAGACACCAAGACACCCTTCTGGCTAATACTGAGCAAGGTATTATTGATTGGATTATTTTGGGCTTCTATACAGCAGCTTATAAGCAGAACAAATCCACAGGAGACTCCGGTGACGTCTGATCTCTCGACCATCCAGCTTGCCTGATGGCGGAAGGCTGATCGCGGTAATTAGGTTAACATAGTAAATGAAATAATGTGCAATGGGATCACTTGTAATAAAACATACAATGCTAAGAGACAAGGGCCAAAGTCATGGTACAGCCAAGCCTTTGAGAAGCCCTGCCAGGCCTAGGCTTTTCCCCTGCCTACTGGCCTATATAATGAGCTCTGCTTGCCTGGGCTAGGTCCTCCAGAATCCCAGGTTAGGTTGATCAGCAGTTACTGTATTGTTACAGGATTAGGACTCTCAAAAGACAGATTAGGAGGCCAGGTAGCCTAGGCCTGGCCGGGCTTCTCAAAGGCTTGGCTATACCATGACTTTGGCCCTCTTCCCTAAACAAAAATACATAAAATTCCATATGGGTTGTCTTGGGGGTTGTGGCTAACTCACAAACCATGATAGGTAAATTTATATCTGTGGTTTTTCAGAAATATAATGAGTGAGACCTTTTTTGGACTGTAAATTCCTTCCAGGGCATTTTTAAAAGAGAGCAGCATCGTACACTACCATAAATCATGAGCATTTCAGTGTCCATTTTCCCCAATAGGATTTTGACGATTTTTGACTGGGAACACCTGATGTTCTCAATGGAAGTGTAGACAGCTGAGGAATTTTAAGGATTGATATTGGCCCATGCCCAGTGACCAGGGGCAATAATGTAAAGTGCTTAGATTCCGTGATAGATTCCGTGATAGATTCTGTGTTATATAAGACTCCAATAATATTACTATATTAGGTTTTAAAAAAAGGCTACGGTTTCTGGTAGGGCTGTGCCGGATACCCGACCGAAACTGTCATTACCCGGTTCCATGTTTCGGTTCCAATTACCCATAAACGACTTTTTAAAATTCGGGCAGAAATCTGTCACTCTTGAACAATGTAATGTTTACACTTTTACAGACAATTATCTTTACATTCAAGAGATTACACTCCAATAAAGCCTTTGTAGTATTTTACGGACATTTTCCATTCACTTTTCTCCAACTGTTACATTGATCTGTGATACCTTGTACCAAATCGTTAAGACTGCAAAGGGCCTGGCAGCGGCTGCTTCAAACAACTTATCAAACCAGCAGCATAGGAGGGATTAATGTTTGCCTAATTGTTTGCCTAATTGTTTGCCTAATTGTTTTACTTTAATAAAAACAACACAGTAAAGAAAAGATCGATTTAAGTATGGTATCCTCTGTATTATAAAGGTAAATTTTGTTACCATTTACAGTACATGTATTTGTGCACCACCGGAGGCATGTTTCAGCAAAAATGAAAACGGGTATCCGGGTATCCGAAGTTTCCTGATTTCGGGTATCCGGTTCCAAAAATATCCGAAAACGCACACCCCTAATTTCTGGTTCCTTTGTGCGTCGCCTCGGGCATTTTTAGTTTTCTTTTGTTGCTATGAAACGATGTCCAATTGCAGCCAAAATTGCTGGATCACAATTGAAATTCTGCTGCACTTTTTCACAAAGGGGTATGAATGTTTGCCCAATTTATGTGGCGTCTCTTAGCCACCATACTTTGTGTATGGGAAATTTGGTCTGGTTCCAATAACCGCGTATACATATACAATGTATCACTTAAAATTTTTTTTGTTAAAGTGCATCACTGCACCGATTTTGAAGGCGACCTAAGACCAGAAACCAGAGACTTGATTTGTTTGGCCTTATTATGACATCACCAAACGTTCCTTTGGGAACACATTGAATTCCTAAAGTGGAAAAGTTCTGAGGTTTTGAGAGACTCCAATAACATTTCTGGTTGACATATCTGTGTAGATTCTTCAGTCGTTAGTATTTCTTCTTCTGGCCTCTCTGTATGGAACCATTGTTAGCCTTCCATGGACTGTGTACAGCACTTTTGTCTTGGAGGAGAAACATGGCTTCAACAAACAGGTAAACTAACTATTATTTGTAGCTTTGCATGATGAAAAGGATAAGTAAAGACGTGGGTTCAAATCCCGCCCGAGTCGCCTGTGTAGTTTTTTCACAGACACTCAGAAAGCACTGAGTATACAGTGCTATACACACGTCGGTGTAGGGCAAAATTAAATCATTTGTTTATCACCCGACGCAAGAATTTCATCAAACTATAAATAAAGACTGATTGCTGTGACACCCAGGGTATGGAGTGCCATGGTCGAGCGGTTTAGTGCATCGGATTTGTGTTCTGATGGCTGAGTCGTCAGAATGTGGGTTCGAATCCCAACCGCGACCGTGGTGCTTGTGTCCTTGAGCAAGACACTTTACCATAATTGCTTCTCTCCACCCAGGGGTAAATGGGTACCTGTGAGGGCAGAGTTGGTTGTTGTGTTTGATTAGCCCTATATGCGCTGTAATGGCAGCAATTGAGCTGTATACTCCCCAGGGAGCTGAGATGGTTTCAGGAATGATTTATGAGCCTGATGAGCAGGGGTAATAATATAATGCGCCTTGAGCACCAGTTTGGTGGATACGTGTGCTATATAAGCCCACATTATTATTATTATTATTATTATTATTAAGCTTGAGGGATAACACGTTAATATCGAATACTGGATACCTTTTTTTTGTTGGATTACTATATCAAGAACCTTTTCACCTTTGTGGAGTGTCATGGCCGAGCGGTCTAGTGCATCGGACTCAAGTTCTGGTGTTGTCAGAATGTGGGTTCGAATCCCAGCCTGGCCGGTCTCGACTCGTGTGTCCCTAAGCAAGACACTTAACCGTAATTGCTTCGTCCTTCGGATGTGATGTTAAGCCGTAGGTCCCATGTACTAGATTAAGTAATGCACGTAAAAGAACTCTGAACACTTATCGTGGAAGAGTAGGGGTTTACCCAGGTGTTTCTGGTTCACATAGCAAGCGCCCTTGTTTACAGGTTTCCTGGGCACCTTTGAAAAACAGTGTTTCACTGAAAGGTCTCCCCAGGTTAAATAAGAAATAAATAAATAAATAAATGTTCAAGTTATCGAGATATCTGCAAATCGTGATTTAAAAAATATATAGCGATTAAAAAAAATCATGGTTGTGAGTCAATTCAGAAATTCCATGGAAACAGAATTAGGCCAGTCTTTTCAAGCTTTCAGAAGTGAGAAACAAAAGCGAACTACTTCAGTGGTTAGCCGACTGTCAGATTACAAAGGAGCAGCCATACAGGGTCCACTTGTTTCTCCTAACCCTCCTATAGGTTTAACACTCAAAGACACTCAAAATTTGTATGTCTCTCTTAACCCATTGACTTTGTGCAGTGCACTCAAATACATGCAAACACATGTGGCTGTGTGATAGGAGGTCAAACCCAAAGACACTCAAAAATTTGTATGTAACTCCCAATCCATTGACTTTGTGCAGTGCACTCATACACAGCTCTGTGTGACTCTGTGGTTTGACCTACCAATTGGCAATGCAACCAAACATACTCAAGTGACTGTCTGTGAGTGCCGTGCTGACTGGGCTAAATTTCAGCCTGGGCATAGGAGGGTTAATTCTCTGCCACTCAAAGAAATCTATTCAGACAGATTAAGTGTTGGGAATTGAATGCATACCTGTGGTTGTTGGCTCTAAAGCAATCATGCGTGAATGACAAAAATAATTACAATACTATCAAAAATCATGATATATGTGTGACAGTATATCGTGGATGAAAAAAAATTTGATATCGCCCCAAGCTTAACCCAGGGTAAATGTGGGGGAGTTGGTAGGCATGAGATTTTCATTTTGACTGTAGTAACAATGAGTGTATCTTGTTTTCTGACAGACGGTGGGTTTCTTTGTGAAAGACCAAATCAAGATGTTCCTGGTGTCCCAGGCCCTGATGGCGCCCATCACAGCCGGTCTCCTCTATATCATTCAGATGGGCGGACAATACTTCTTTATCTATGCCTGGGCTTTCGCCTTTGCCGTTTCCTTGGTGAGTAAAGTAGGTGTGGATCCAGGGTGGCTAATGGGGGGGGGGGGCAGGGAGTGGTTACGGCAAAAAGAGCGGATGCACACATTAACCCTCCTACTATAGCTGCACTTTAGTGGCAAGTAGCTATAGTGGTCAAAACCAGTCAACTTCCTGTTTTGACTGTTGACCCAAATGTGCACACAGGGGCATTTTTGACTGGTTTTTGCTGTCATTTTGACCACCCTGAACAATACCAGACAATGCTTTTACCAGTCAAAAAACAGTCAACTCATTTTGACCTGTAAATGTACTTACTACATATAAGGTTTGACAGTGTTTTAAGTGCACTAGATATACCGTGGCAGAGTATATCACCATTTTGACTGATTTTTTACCCTTGTAGTAGTAGGAGGGTTAAAACCCTACTACACATGGAGGCCACTCCTGTAAAAATGGCTATAGCCTTCTTTGGAAGAATTTATAATCATGAAAAAACTATTGATACACACGTCGGTGTAGGGCAAAATTAAAATCAATTGTTTATCACCCGACACAAGAATTTCATCAAACTATAATATCGCGGCACCCGCTGCTATATAGGATTCTAGCCAGCCAATCGACATCGGGCAAGCTCGGTGATCGAGAGGCTAAGACGTCTGCACTATTAAGCAGGAGGTCGTGGGTTCGAATCCCGCCCGAGTCGCCTGTGTAGTTTTTTCACAGACACTCGGAAAGCACTGAGAATACAGTGCTATACACACGTCGGTGTAGGGCAAAATTAAAATCAATTGTTTATCACCCGACAAGAATTTCATGAACAAACCGTTTGTCCAGATTTTTGTTCTATCGTCAGCATTTTTTAAAACGGCACTCGGGCATTTGTCAGGGAAGCTTCACTGACTTGTGGTCAAAATGTCAGGTATGAAGTGCTAATATTTGTAAACAAAATTTGGTTTGAATAAAATTCAGTATTATTTTTTATATTCTGATGAAATTTTGTGGGAATCCAAAAATCATCAGTATCGTAATACACTTTTTTTGTGTCGTGATGCATATCATGGTATTTTTGTATCGCGATAATTGATGCTTTGGTGAATCAATACAAAAATGTGACGAGGTTATTATTTCAATCAACTATAAGACATGAAACTCATTTTTTTGGTTGATTTTTGTACCAATTTCTTTCAGATTATGATAACAATATATCCAGATTACATCCCCCACTCTCTGATAAATTCTTTTGGTTGAGTTTTGTACTGATTTCTTTCAGATTATGATCATGATATAATGTAGACAAACATCATCCCACTGTTTGAAAACAAATGCTTGATTGTTTTTTGTATCAATTTCTTTCAGATTATGATCACGATATACGCAGACTACATCGCTCCACTCTTTGATAAATTCACCCCTCTGCCAGACAGCGAGCTGAGGACCAAGATTGAGGAACTAGCTCAGAGTATTTCATTCCCACTGTACAAGCTCTATGTAGTTGAAGGTTGGTGGCAAATATTTTAAACGGAATGCCTTTCCTTTGAAGGTGCACCATTGTGTTCTCAAGAAACATAATTCATGTGTATAAAGTCGATGATGGTAATTAACCCTAACCCTGCCAGACGCAGCACAGTGCATCAGGTGGAAAAGTCTGGTGCACTTTGATGCATTCAGCTGTCAACACCAGTGCATAAGCAGCCAAGTCTGAGGCTATTGAGAGCTGGTCCCATTGAACAATGCCAGAGTTGTATCCTGCTGCGTTTGGTGACCACAGACTCTGAGGCAGTTCGGCCTTCAGATTTGTGACCTGATGGATTTTGCTGCACTGGGCAGTCAAGTCACTTTGACAAACGATGCAATCTGATGCGTCTGGCAGGGTTTCTAGCCAAAATACCCTGGAGGGTTAGGGTTAATGTAGTGACATCAAAGGCCTCGACAGCCTAATCGTGGAGGTATAGTCCTCAAGTTAATGTGGACGGACACCTTACAAATACTCAAGAAGACAATCAACTTATAGATTTAAGTTCTGCTCAATTTAATGATACGAAAATGAAGAATCACAATGCTCTGTATGGTTGAAGAAACACCCTTGGATGTAACAAAAAACAAAACGCCCATTGCCTGGATTGAAACACAGAATATACACAATATGTATATGACATAAAACACAATAAAGGGGGGCCACTTTCCTACCGTCACGTTAGCAGTTTTTCTAATGGTTGTAATTTTCTTTTTAATATCTGAAACCACCCAAAAAAACTTTCAACATTTGAATAGACATGCATGCTTATCCTAAAGATAATTTGAGTTGATTATTACTATTATTTTTATCATTCTAAAATTTATCAACAAATGGACGGAAAAGTGAGGTAACTTTTTTCCGTCCAATTTTTATGGAAATTTGAGGGTAAAAAAAAAAATTAAAAAATTAAAAAATAACATAAATCAACTCAAATTAGTTCTAGTATAAGCCTGCATGTCCATTCACATGTTGAAACACTTTTTGGTCGGTTTCAGGTACTTAAAAATAAATAACAACCATTGGAAAAACTGCTAACGTGACGGTATTGTGTTTTATGTCATATACACAATATGTATATACACAACATTGATCCATAACACATGGCCAAACGTATATATACACATGTATCTCATAGCACACAACAACACACGATAAAACTCATGAGCGACAACTTTCAAACTAAACAGAAAACCCACAATTTCTCTAACAGTATTAGTGAATGCAGACAGACAACATTTATCCATAACACATGGCCAAACGTATATATACACATGTATCTCATAGCACACAACAACACACGATAAAACTCATGAGCGACAACTTTCAAACTAAACAGAAAACCCACAATTTCTCTAACAGTATTAGTGAATGCAGACAGACAACATTGATCCATAACACATGGCCAAACGTATATATACACATGTATCTCAAAGCACACAACAACACACGATAAAACTCACGAGTAGCAATTTTCAAACTAAACAGAAAAACCCACAATTTCTCTAATAAAGAGTACACACAAAATATAGAAATACTCACTGGGGGTTTCCACAAGAATAAATTACTAGACTCGTTTACCAATCCCCACATTAACATCCCCTGAAATATTTCTGTCTGAGAAACCAGGAACCAGCAGACCAGAAACCGGGGAGAGGTTTTTTTTTTGACTAATGTTCTATGGATAGTGTACGTTAAGTACATGCTCATTGCATTGCCATTGTATTGTACAGTCATTCACTTGAACTATATGTGACCCCGCACGGCGAAACCCGCAAAAAGTCGCTGAACCCAATCCAAGATACAGCCAATTTTCGACCAATGGGGTGTTATACGGCCTTTTGGGGTTTTTACTGATTATAGTTCCCGGATGTTTATTTCACAATTTCCTGCAAACAAAATTACTGAAATCGATTTATATGTGTGTGAAAAAGCGAAATTCCGAGCACCATTTTGCGGTTGTTAGTGCGGTTATTTTTTCAAAACATCCTGTATTTCTCGAAATCGTAATTTCATTGTTTTTCGACTTTCAAAGTCCATAATTTTCCAACAGAATGCATGATGGATATAATTTTTTCACCATTGAAAAGCTAAAGAGTTTCCCTTTCATATGATACCAATAACTCATTTTTTTATTTCTGAGACGTTTTTGTGGATTTTGTCATGCTGGGTCACATATGCTACAAATGATGCTGTTTTTGGCTTCGGAGGTTTCCGTGGAAATAATTATGTATGAAATGGTCTATACTGTATTTTTATTTGCAGGTTCAAAGAGGTCCTCCCATAGCAACGCTTACTTCTATGGGTTCTTCAAGAACAAGCGTATCGTGCTGTTTGATACGTTGTTGGAGGACTATACCCCTGTAAACAAGGAAGAGGTAAGTCATACAGTGGACTTGTATGATTCGTGACTCTGAGTCTGTCTTAAGTAACATTTTTAGTAAGTCGGACTCGGACTTGAATCATCGTGTACAGTGCCTAAGTGTGATTTCGAGGGATCCTTAGTGTCATTACCAGAAATGTATAATAATAAATAATATAATAATAAATCATTCCTGTTAGGCGCTCATCAACTAATCAAATACAGTTACCATCTCTGCCGTCACAGGTCTCCCTTTATACTCCTGGGTGAGGAGAAGCAATTCATGGTTAGGGAGTAGAGCCTAGCCTTTGAGAAGCCTGGCCAGGCCCAGGCTTTGCTCAGGCCTAGCTCAGGCCTAGCTCAGGCCTAGCTCAGGCCTAGCTCAGGCCTAGCTCAGGCCTAGCTCAGGCCTAGCTCAGGCCTAACTCAGGCCTAGCGGCTTATATAATCCCCTAGCTGAGCACAAAAGACACTTTACTATTTAGATCTCAAATAGCTCTTATTGTTAACACAGACTTGACTGACACCAAGGTTGTCTTTTGTTCACAACTCTATAATGAGCTCTACTTGGCTGGGCTAGGCCTTCCAGAAGCCCAGGTTATGTTGATTGGCAGGTACTGTATTGTTACAGGATTAGGACTCGCAAAAGACAGATTAGGAGGCCAGGTAGCCCAGGCCTGGCCGGGCTTCTCAAAGGCTTGGCTGTACCACGACTTTGGCCCTCATCCCTTAGGTGATCATGATTAAGTACTGTTGGTATTCAATCATAAATCATGATCACAGATATATACTCCTCAAAACAATTTAGGGAACACCGGAATAATCTCAGTTAAAGCAAGATCATTTATTTCAGATAAACACAATGTTTCACAGAATTGATGAGAAACAACTGCACAATGAAACAGATGGTAAAGGATGCATGTAGTGATTACACATTTCATGACATGACTACTGAAAGAGAGAGGGGGTTGCAAATGAAAATCCCGGTTCATGGAACATTTCAAACCTATTTGATGTTAAAAATCCGGTGTTCCCTAAATTGTTTTGAGTAGTATACATGAAACATCCTTAGTGTTAATTTGATAATGATATCTAACATCCCTTGAAATATGTCTGTCTTAGAATCCATTTTGCCTTTGAGAACGAACCTGCTAGGTTTGAAACGTAAAGACCAATAACTACTATTTTGCATTTATACTACAGGTCCTTTCGGTTGGTAAGCAGTTTGCGACAGCTAATTCACTATTTATTTGACACCATGAAATTGTGATTCTTATAAACATTATTTACAAATGATTTTTGTTCATAGTATGGATGAAGTTTCAGACATTTTACTAAAAGCGAATCCTAGCTTCATGTTCAGAGTGCATACACTTTATTTGCATATATGCAACATTACTCTGCCCAATCATGGCAACCATAATGCTTGGATTTAAATACAAGTGCCCTCAACAGCTCATGCACGGAGCAGATATATCCTTCTCTTACCAATTATCTCATGAATATTCAATAGGACAAATCTAAAGAGAGTGAATCCTCCTCGCCACTCGATGAGGCTCAAAAGCAAGATGAAACCCAGGAGAGTCCAAAACCAGACCAAGACGAGAAAGAGGCAAAACCAGACCAAGACGAGAAAGAGGCAAAACCAGACCAAGACGAGAAAGAGGCGAAACCAAACCAAGCCGGTGAGCCCGCCAAGGAAGCGAAGAAGAAAACCGGCTGTAACAATGAGGAGGTCCTAGCCGTCCTCGCTCACGAACTTGGCCACTGGAAGCTCAGTCATAACCTTAAGAACCTTGTGATTGGTCAGGTAATAATAATAAGAATAAAATTTTTCATATCATTTCTGTGATAATAGTTACCTCTGCCGACGTAAATGTCGGACGGAGGTAATGTATCACACCCGTGTGTGAGTTTGTGTGTGTGTACTTCTGTACAAGATATCTCAAAAAGTTCACGGATGAAATTTGCTGAATAGGTTGAGTTTGCAACACTGACCAATCGATTAGATTTTGATGAAGATTCGATTTCAGGAAAGTGTATTTTTAGGACCATATCTAACGTTTCTAACGTTAACATAATCGCGGATCAGTGATTTAATAAGTAGAACCGATAGGGGGCGCACTAATGATCTATTTACTTATAACCTAATGTTTTCATCAAGTTACAAAAATCGTTGGTGGTGCAGCGGGTTAGATGTATGGCTGTCACAACTAGACCCAATTCAAATCCTGGGAATTTTAAATATTATATCAAATATATATCAAATTATTACACAAAGGACAACATTTAGGTTTGGGTGAAGCAAAAATGCTTTTGTGCCCTTACCTAGGCACAGATCGTATTTGGGTTAATGGAATATGACCAAGGATATTTTGCTTCTTCATCTTTCAGGTGAATCTCTTTCTGTGTCTATTTCTGTTCGCTCTGCTGATTGAGAGGAAAGAGCTATTTGAAGCATTTGGTTTCTATGACAACCAGCCCACCCTCATCGGTCTACTCATCATCTTTCAGTTTGTTTTCTCACCGTACAATGAGGTACAGTATGTCATATATTAACCCTATGTATGGTCTCTAGTGGCTGTCCCAGAATCTTGGCTTGCTATGAAGGTAGTTTGTCTCTACAAAAAGGGTTTGAAGTCTCTAGCAGAAAACTACCGGGCATTGTCTATTGGTTCAAATCTTAGTAAAATAGTTCCTCGTATAATTATAAATAGGTTACAGGAAACCTATGAGCTGAATATTTCTGAATTTCAGTTTGGTTTTAGAAAAGGTCGGTCAACTGTGGATGCAATCTTTGTCAGCAAGAATGTTATACAAAAGCATGCTGGACCTCTTGTTTTGGTCTTTGTTGACTTAACAGCGGCATATGATTATATCCCTAGAGAGTTTCTGTTTCGGGTTTTAGAACTACGCACTGGTGCCAAACTCCTTATCTATATTCTCAGAAAATTATATGATGGTACAACTGCATATATTTCTGGGACTAAAGTAAAATTTGATATTTTTATCTGGTTGTCGACAAGGAGGCCTAGAAAGTCCAACACTGTTTAACTTCTATTTTGATTTTGTCTTGAAAGTGTGTGCAGAGGCTATTGACAGAAAGTATCCAGGTGGATGGGGTGTCTCGTTCGATTATCGTATTTCTAGCGAATGCACTAACCGGGAACAAAGAAAAACCAAGAAAATGAATGGCATTGAAATAATAAGGTGGCTCTTGTATGCCGATGATTTGGTTTTATTTTGTATAAGCATTGCTGAAGCACAAGGAATTATGAATATAATGAACACAACTTGTAAACGTTTTGGATTAACAATTTCTTTCAAAAAAACTAAAGTGATGCAATTTAATACATCTACGAGTGACATAAATATTGTCATTGATGGTACTGAACTTGGAAATGTGTCTGAATTTTGCTATCTTGGCCACACCATCTTCAATGATGGTAGAAACTCCGCTGACCTAAGAATTGCAAAGGCTACAGCTAAATTTTATGAACTTAAGGGGGTTCTTTGTGACAGGGAAGTACGTATGTCCATTCGGACTAAAATCCTTGAAGCGTGTGTTAGTCCTAGACTAACATATGCTACCCAATGCTGGAGGCCTAGTGAGAAAGAAATAAAAAGGATTGAAAGTAGTTGGTATGGTTTCCTAAGGCGAATGATTAAAGATGGTTTCCGTAGGAAACCTTCACTTGTAGAAGGTGAAGTTAATCATGCTCTTTACTTTGCTAATATAGATCTAGAGCGCATAACAAAAGTCAACCACTTGAATTATATTAACTCCCAGTATCTGAAATACATAGCTCATACTTGTCGTAGGGAAAATACAAATTTGACCAAGCTTAGTTTATTTTTTATTCCTAGAGTCCCATACTATCGAGATCCCTGGATAGGTATCTCAAGACTTCTGGGTGATATTTCTATTGAGCAGATTAAAAGAGAAACACAGTCAAAGACTGGTTTCACCAGGCTCCTAGGAGTCCTGACTCATATGAAGCCTAAAGCTTCAAAATGAGGACCTAAACTGTACTGTACTGTACCTAACCTTCCCAAATCCTCCCAAATCCTCTTTGCTAAAGTGAAGGATTGAGGTTACGGAGTTAGGGTTAATTAAAGAGTTAAATATGCACAATTTTACCAATGATTCCTGGCATTTTGTTTTAACCCTTCTGTGACTGCAAGGGTCAAAATCAGTCAAAATGTTGATATACTTGCCAAGGTATATCTAGTGCACTTAAAAGTCAAACACTGTCAAACCTTACGTGTAGTAAGTACATTTACAGGTCAAAATGAGTCGACTGTTTTTGACTGGTAAAAGCATTGTCTGGTATTGTTCATGGTGGTCAAAATGACAATAAAAAGCAGTCAAAAATGCCCCTGTGTGCACATTTGGGTCAACAGTCAAAACAGGCAGTTGACTGGTTTTTACCTCTATAGCTACTTGCCACTAAAGTGCAGTTATAGCAGGAGGGTTAATCTGAAATGAACTTTTTTTAAATTGTCCTAACCCCCCTCCCCTCCCAATTTCAGCAAAGATTTTATAGGTTGCAAACATATTTGTTGGTTAGTGTTTAGAAGATTTTGGGGGAATAATAAATAATAAATTTTGAGTAAAACTTGATTAAGTCAATGATGGCCCCTAAACAAGTAATGTTTGTAGCTTAGCATGATGAAAAGGATAACTAAAGACTGTTTGCGGTGACACCATGTAAAATTCGCATTGAGTAGTAATTAGTTCTGAAAAGAACTGGTGGTTTCAACTCTAATTGAGAATTTAACATGGTGTCACCACAAACAGTCTTTACTTTAACCCAAACCACCCCATATCCTCCAAAATCCTCCAAGGGGCACTTTTTTGGAAAAATGCAGCACTGTTGGAAACTGGTACTTTCACCTCTTCAAATGGGGCAAAATTACTACCTGGCAAGAAGTACAGACCATAAGTGCTGAATATGAAAGATCAACGAAAATGCATGGTGCATTTTGAAGATAAGGGCATGTTTCCAAAAGTGCACTGGAGGATTTTGGAGGATTCAGGACGGTTCCTAGCCAGAAGGGGGTTAGGGTTAATAATAATTTTTCAAATGTTATATAAAGTGCTACTGAGGAGTTTATACAATTTTGATTTTTTTTTTTAAGTTGGGCTTTACTTTTTGGTTTATTTTTGCCCCAAGGTTTTGTCGTTCTGCATGACCGTACTTTGTCGACGGTTCGAGTTCCAGGCGGATGCTTTTGCCAAGTCACTGCGCCGTACGACGGAGCTACGATCAGCCCTGATCAAGCTGCACAAGGACAACCTAGGATTCCCGGTAGCCGACTGGTTGTATTCGACCTGGCACTACTCACATCCTCCCCTACTGGAAAGACTCGGTGCTCTAAGAGAAAAGACAGACTGAATATCATAATGGTTTTTTTTTTTTCTCTGTTTCACCTTCACTTTCCGTCAATTCCATCTCGTTTGTTTTACCCAACCTGGGTTTCTCGGTAGCTGGCTGGTTAAACAGGTACTACTTATATCCCAGGTGGGACTTTCACCTTTGTGTACTAGGTGACGTCCAGGATTTCAAAATATATTTGCTAATACAAAAAAAAAAGATTTTTAGAAATAATTTTTACCTGTGTGAAGCTGCTGAAACCCGGCAGTAGAATCCATGACCAAATACCAAGCATCTCAGCAAGGTTTGAATTTTAAAATATAATATTCACTATTAGTATTTTTTATTGAAATAAATCCAAAATTTAACATCAAAGAAATCCTTGAGTTTTGGTGGCTGTTCGTCACTTGAGCGTAACAATCAAAACAAATGACAGTGTGTCGGCGCGGGTGCGTTGTCATACCTACAAGCTAGCCCAAATAAGGACTCCATCTCTGTATGCACCGAAATGGAGTCAGTCGCCACACAGAAAATTTCTTTTGTGACACTGTTTAAATCTTACCTGTGTGGGGAGGCTGAAACTCGGTACTAAACTTCCCATGAACAACTATAATGACAAGAGCTAAGGTACGAATTTCAAAATATCATTTTTACTACGTCATTTTATTGAAAGGAAATCCAGATGTAACATTGAAGAAATCCTTGAGTTTCAGTTGTTGTTCGTCATTTCAAAGTCCATTTAGTGTATGCGCATGTAGCGACAAAACAGCTGCGTATGTGCGGTACGCATAAAATATTCCACGCAGCAGGTTTTATGTGTGCTTGTCACGCACGTATGTACGCTGACGCTCCTGTGCCGATACTGGCATATTTTTGTTGTAACACTCAAGTGACAAACAGCCATCAAACTAAAGTAATTCTTCAATGTTAAATCTTGCGATTATTTTCATTAAAAAAAACTATTTTGAAATTCAAACCTCTCTGAGATGCACTGTATTTGGTCATGGGATTCTACTGCCGAGTTTCAGCAACTTCACACAGGTAAAAATTAAGAAATTTATGAATTTACAAAAAAAAAATGTTTTTCTGTATTAGGAGTTTTTGGGTTAAATCCTGGACGTCACCGTAGTACACAAAGGTGAAAGTCCAACCTGGGCTAACCTACAAGCGTGATGAACACACACAGAACCTACTGTGTGGAATTTGTTTATGCAAAGCACATATACACCGCCGTTTTGTTGCTACACGCGCGGACAAAGGAATAACAAATGGCCATTGAAACTCTAGGGTTTCTTTCATTTTAAATCTAGATTTCTTTCAATGAAATGACTTTAGTAATAATGATATTTTATAATTTAAACCTTAACGCCTGTGATTTCTCAGGGTTTTTCCTGATTTCAGGATTTTTTTTTTTTTTTTACAAATTTGTCTCGAAACTTTCTTGAAAGAAGAGCCACCAAGGAAAGAAAGAAGTAGCCTGTATTGTGTCCAAACCTCTAATTTTCTTGTTTGTGGGGATGTGGAGAGTCTGTAAATCCTTCAAATTTAAACATCCAGGAGGTTCAGGGGGCTTTGTCCTCTAGACCAAAGGGAGACCCAGGCCTGCTACCCACAGGAGGTTCAGGGGGCTTTGTCCTCTAGACCAAAGGGAGACCCAGGCCTGCTACCCACAGGAGGTTCAGGGGTCTTTGTCCTCTAGACCAAAGGGAGACCCAGGCCCACTACCCACAGGAGGTTCAGGAGGCTTTGTCCTCTAGACCAAAGGGAGACCCAGGCATGCTCCCCACAGGAGGTTCAGGGGTCTTTGTCCTCTAGACCAAAGGGAGACCCAGGCATGCTACCCACAGGAGGTTCAGGGGTCTTTGTCCTCTAGACCGAAGGGAGACCCAGGCCTGCTACCCACAGGAGGTTCAGGGGGCTTTGTCCTCTAGACCAAAGGGAGACCCAGGCCCGCTACCCACAGGAGGTTCAGGGGTCTTTGTCCTCTAGACCAAAGGGAGACCCAGGCCCGCTAGCCACAGGAGGTTCAGGGGGCTTTGTCCTCTAGACCGAAGGGAGACCCAGGCCCGCTACCCACAGGAGGTTCAGGGGGCTTTGTCCTCTAGACCGAAGGGAGACCCAGGCCCGCTACCCACAGGAGGTTCAGGGGTCTTTGTCCTCTAGACCGAAGGGAGACCCAGGCCCGCTACCCACAGGAGGTTCAGGGGTCTTTGTCCTCTAGACCGAAGGGAGACCCAGGCCCGCTACCCACAGGAGGTTCAGGGGTCTTTGTCCTCTAGACCGAAAGGGAGACCCAGGCCCGCTACCCACAGGAGGTTCAGGGGTCTTTGTCCTCTAGACTAAAGGGAGACCCAGGCCTGCTACCCACAGGAGGTTCAGGGGTCTTTGTCCTCTAGACCGAAGGGAGACCCAGGCCCGCTAGCCACAGGAGGTTCAGGGGGCTTTGTCCTCTAGACCAAAGGGAGACCCAGGCCTGCTACCCACAGGAGGTTCAGGGGTCTTTGTCCTCTAGACCAAAGGGATACCCAGGCCTGCTAGCCATTTTTCAAGATTTTTTTACTTTTGTCAAATCACACTCCTGCAAATTACGCTCAACAAAAGAAGTGTGTACCTTTTAACTTTTTGTGGTAAAATTAAGGGATTTATAAGCGATTACGAAAAAATGTTTTCATAGGCAGAGTCTAGCTTTCAAATATGTTTGGGAGGGGTAGTATCTCCTTGTTATTTTTGTCCATACCAATTTTGTAAACATTCTGTCGTAATTCATTCAATTTTGCCCTACACCGACGTGTGTATAGCACTGTATACTCAGTGCTTTCCGAGTGTCTGTGGAAAAAAAAACTTCTCGGGCGGGATTTGAACCCACGACCTCCTGCTTACTAGTGCAGACGTCTGTCGTAAGTAATAAAAATGTTTCTGTCATGTGTAAGATCTTTTCTCTAAGCATTTCTCCTAAAAATAAAACCCCAAAAACTCTTGTTCTTGTTTGTTGGGTTTAGATTGGTCATTCCAGTATTATTGGACTGACCAATCAAACAAGTGGTTTCAGGATTTTGTTGCAAATCTTCTTACATTCTCTTTGTGATTTTTGTGGATCTTATAATAGATCTCATGCATTGACGTCACTAACTAAAGGACGCCCTCACTCAGGCAAAAAAAAGGCCACTCATTGGTTCATGTATGCGCATCAAATCCACCATGTTTACACACAGCACGCATACATGAACCAATGAGTGACCTTTTACTTCCGAGTGAGGGAGCCCTTCATTTTGAGACATTGTACAAGATCCATAATGTGTATTTTAACCGATATTCGACCACGTTGTGAAACACTGCAGCACCTGATGCTTGCTATCATTAAAGGTACACCCATCCTGACAGCAAAATTATTTGACTGTTGGAGACTTTTGCGGTTAGGTCATACTTGTCTATGATGATTAATATTGTTTCTCACCGAGGGTCAATTAATTATCGGTCAAAATGTACGTGAAAAGCACAAGAGAATGTCTCTTTATTTAACCCCTTGCGCACGGTTGACGGCTATAGCCGCGTCAGGTGAATTAATTGATTTTCCAGCTGTATTTGCTGAGAATTCGCCTTGAATAGAAATCTTCAAGAAGGCTGATAGTTTGGTGGACCATATCGTTCTTGAAATGGAGTGTTATATAATAGATTGGGTTTTCGAGAGCATTCTGAATACAGCCTTTTCATGAGATTTCTGAACACCGGCCTTTCAATTACGCTATGTGGGGACTTCATGTGCGATGAATAGGGTATGCCTGGTTTAGCTTGCCCTCTTATTGTTCTGTCTATACGCTTGGCTGAACAGCGGAGCTGTGCACATGTCCATGGCCGGGTTCGACCAGGCGCTCCCCGGCCCCACAGATGTTTCTTGGTTGGCTGCAACCACCTTCACTCGGTAAAAATAATACCGTACGCAAGGGGTTAAAGGGACACTATTGTCAAGATCAGAGCAGACTTTCAACAGGGTATGGAATCGGTGCCCTAGTTTAAGGTGAACCCAGTGACTGAAAAATACAATTTGATGACATCGTCGCATGGGGTATTGTTTTCAGTCACTGAGTTAATCTCAAACTAGCACTCTGATTCCATGCCCTGTTGATTGTGATGATATTGTCTCTTTACAGGAAGGTACAACATTGGAAATGATGGCAAATCTGCTAATACATGTATATGTGTGCTTACTCTTATTGAAAGTTTCAGGTCAATGTGGAGTGTAAGTCTTGAGAAAAGTATTTAAAAACATTCCCGTTTCTTACAGAAAACAGTTGGAGCAAAATGTGTTGTCTGCAACTTTTTGCAAATGCGCATATTTTGTCGTGTTTTCTTTGAAATGAGAGCACATCAGATTTGTACCTTGATCAACTTCACATCAAGTTGCACTATGAATAACTTTACCCTGAAAATGCCCTGAAAATCCATTTTACCGTGAAATAAATAGTTCACTGCAATTTCACAACGACGCAACACCGTAAAAATGCCATGAAATACTCTTGGGATTCCTTCGCCGTGAAAATGCTGTGAAAATGCCATGAACTTCTTGTGGCAGTTTTGGGGCAGCTCATTAATTCTCGAGAGCACCGTGAATTTGATGTGAAATCACTGTGAACATTATTGCTAATATCTGAGGAAGAGACACCGTGAAATTGCAGTGAAATTGCGGTCAACTGTTATTTCAAGGCAAAACGTATTTTCAGGGTGAAGTTGTTCATAGTGTTAGCTTTTGAATTATGATTTGGTAGATTTCTAATCGGGTAATTACCAATATTGTACCTTCCCTGTAGTATTATCATTCCATGTATACATGTACCTGTTGTGTATGAAGTGTGCTGATGATTGTCAGGTTATGTGATATATCAGTGCCACTATTAAAAAAGTAAATGCTATGGATATGCATCAATGACTCTTTGGTGTCAAATGTGGTTTCTTCTGCTGTTATAAACTGTTCACCCAGTCCTGCTGATGTGTACAATATGTACATGGAGTGCCATGGTTGAGCGGTTTAGTGCATCGGATTTGTGTTCTGATGGCTGAGTCGTCAGAATGTGGGTTCGAATCCCAACCGCGACCATGGTGCTTGTGTCCTTGAGCAAGACATTTGACCATAATTGCTTCTCTCCACCCAGGGGTAAATGGGTACCTGTGAGGGCAGAGTTGGTTGTTGTGTTTGATTAGCCCTATATGCGCTGTAATGGCAGCAATTGAGCTGTATACTCCCCAGGGAGCTGAGATGGTTTCAGGAATGATTTATGAGCCTGATGAGCAGGGGTAATAATATAATGCGCCTTGAGCACCAGTTTGGTGGATACATGCGCTATATAAGTCCATATTATTATTACAGGTCATCGTTTTTTCTTCTTCTCAATGGAGCCTTTTAAATGGACAATATCATCATGATCAGAGCAGTCTTTTGACAGCATAGAATTGGTGTCCTACTTTTAGATGAACTCGGTGACTGCAATAAATACCCAGTGAGCATGCATTAGCATAGCTAATAGGACAGGATCAGATCATATTACTGTGCACGATGCGTAAATAATGAGCCAGCCAGCAGTGGCATAGCCGAAAAAGGGCGGAGGGGGGGGGGGGGAGGAAGTGGCCATACAGCAACTTGTTTGCAAAATGGTGTTTAAGTCACTGCTTAAAACTCATCTTATGTCGCAATCCTTCAAAGATGATGTATATTTGTAATTGCATTGTAGGTACATGTATCTCAGTACAAATTTTTTTCTATGCTATCGTATATTATTTGTATTCATGTTTTTTCTTTGTTTCTGCGCCTTGAGCGCTCAGCAGGGTGGATATGTGCGCGCTACAAATCTTTATTATTATTACAATGCCTCTTCCATTGATGCACCTAAGTGCAATGTAGCATTGTTATAAAGCTTGCATTTCGAGCAAGGCGTATGCCACATGCCCATGTGTATTGAACACGATTTCCATACTGTCTACGATATTGAGAACAATGAAAAGGACTGGTATATAGTTTGCTTTGTACTGCCAATATGGTATCAGAGTTTTGACATGGCATGCAATTGGTGTCCTACTTTTAATTGAACTCAGTGACTGAAAATAATACCACACGAGAGCGTGCTTCGGTAACAGGGCGAGATAAGAACATATTAATCGTGGGTGATGGATAAATATCATTATACAGCCACTGGCTCACAGTGACGTAGCCAGGATTTTCAGATTTTTGGGTTAATTTTTTACCGCCACTATCTGGTTATCTATGACAAGATTTGAGTTTAGTTGGAAGATGATTCCAGAGTCTCGGAGCCGCGACAGAAAAAGACCTATCACCCCAGGTCCGTTTTGAAGTGGGTTCCTTTAGGAGTGACATGTTGCTGGAGTGCAAATTCATTGGCGGATCCGGGGGGGGGGGGGGGGGGCAAAGGGGGCTAAGGGGGCTGTAGCCCCCCCCCAAAAAAATCGTTTAAAAAAAAATTAAATTAAAAAAATTAAAAAAAGGGAGAGAGGGGGAGGGGAGGGGATTTTTGTAGTACTGAAAAATAATTGTTTTTGATTCTCAGCCCCCCCCCTAAAAAATTGTTCTGGATCCGCCCATGAAATTGCGTGATGGAGTGTAGACTTTAAGCAGTTCAGAAATATAAATTGGAGCAATGTTATTAAAAGATTTGTGAACAATTAGCACAAGTGCAGTTCTTTTAAGATTGCCGTGATATGGCATGACTTTCTGGACAAAGTTACAACACGAGCTGCTGTGTTTTGTATGTGCTGAAGACGAGATATTTGATTCTGTGGGAGACCGTAAAGGAGAGCATTCCCGTTAACATTGATTCGTTCCTAAGCAAAAAACAACACATGCCTGTGACTTTTCAGGATTTTTTTTTACAAAAGGTAGCCTGTATTGTGTCTAGTTTGTTATTTGCGGGTATGTGGAGAGTCTGTAAATCACACACCTGAAAAGGAAAATGTCAAGAAATAAATGACAATATATCCAAGATATTTGTTGTGAGTGTGCCCTTGGTTTCGTCTATTCATGGTCCTTCCTACCACACGTTTCTGGCATAGCTGGCAGAGATGTATCGACTCGAGACTAGGCAATGGTACTGGTAGGAAGGCAGTACTTATTTTAGATCTTATTGATAGATGCCATCAATAGGGAAGAGCGGGGATTTCAAAGTTCGTTCAAACAAATAATACCACCACATACATTCTGTTAAATTTCGCATTAATTTATTCAATTCTGCCAGAAACACGCAAAACATGAGAAAGAAATCTACAATCTTTAGTTTACATGCATGGACACGCATGATCATTCTTTCATAACTTCACCTGAGATAGAAATTTCATCGCTATTTTTGTCATTGCAGGTGACAAGATTTCAGTCGGCCATTCGGCAGATATTTATCACCGTGCCGCCATCTTGATTTTTTTCCCTTACATATCTGTGAGCAAACCGAGGCTAAAAGGAGAACAGACTGGTACTTTTTATGCAATCAGATTCAACACTATAACAGTTACTGTGTATACAGGGAATATGTCAAAGATGGCCGTATGGTGACAATTCTGACAAAGTTCTATTTACAACTCGATTCACATGTAGGCTACATGTAACCATTCATCACATCATTCGATCCTTCGTCTATCATTATTTTTGAAATAAATCTGAAATGAACTGAACAGAAAACAAGACACCACACTTTGGCACTCTATTTAAAAGAATGGTACAGCATTGGTAATGTTGGCAATAACGCTTCTGTTAGTATGCTTATTCTCTTTGAATCAAGATATGTACATTAAAGGGAAGGTACAACATTGGTAATGTTGGCAAAACTGCTTCTATGAGTATGCTTATTCTCTTTGAATCAAGATATACATTGAAGGGAAGGTACAACATTGGTAATGTTGGCAACACTGCTTCTATGAGTATGCTTACTCTCTTTGAATCAAGATAGACATTGAAGGGAAGGTACAACATTGGTAATGTTGGCAACACTGCTTCTATGAGTATGCTTACTCTCTTTGAATCAAGATATACATTGAAGGGAAGGTACAACATTGGTAATGTTGGCAAAACTGCTTCTATGAGTATGCTTACTCTCTTTGAATCAAGATAGACATTGAAGGGAAGGTACAACATTGGTAATGTTGGCAACACTGCTTCTATGAGTATGCTTACTCTCTTTCAATCAAGATATACATTGAAGGAAAGGTACAACATTGGTAATGTTGGCAACACTGCTTCTATGAGTATGCTTATTCTCTTTGATACATTGAAGGAAAGGTACAACATTGGTAATGTTGGCAAAACTGCTTCTATGAGTATGCTTACTCTCTTTGAATCAAGATAGACATTGAAGGGAAGGTACAACATTGGTAATGTTGGCAAAACTGCTTCTATGAGTATGCCTACTCTCTTTTAATCAAGACAAATACATTTTAACAATCAACCTTTTCGGCTAATTACATTATGTTGTCCGCAAGAAATAAGTGAAAATGCATCTAGAAGTTGTTTGTATTTGCTCTGAATGTAGAATGTATGAAAAAAGTACTCTTTCCTATATTCACACTGGAAATAATTAAATTTTTCCTAAAAATGAAAACATCACATATCAGGGGTGGATCCAGGGTCTCGAAAAAAGTAGGGCACATGGCAAAAAGGACCCATGTATAACTGAAAAAAGGGGGGGGATTTGCCTCCCCATGGGTCAGATTCTTTGGAATTTAGCAATAGGTACTCTCCTAAATTCAAACTGAGAATTTTTTTTAAATTTTTTTTATAAAGGATAACACATCTGACATTAGCCTGAAAGTGCATTCAGATTGTATCAAGGGTGTGATATGACAAGTAACAAGTAAGAAATCCTGAAAATTGGTAGCAGGCCCGCTGGGTTTCCCTTTGGTCTACAAGACAAAGCCCCCTGAATCTCCTTGGTTCATTAATTTTGGACAATTTACAGACTCTCCACATCCCCACAAACAAGAAACTAGAGTTTTGGACACAATACAGGCTATTTATTTCTTTCCTTGGTGGCTACTTTTCTTCTTTCAAGAAAATTTTGAGGCAAAGGGAAATTTGTAAAAATCCTGAAATCAGGAAAAGTCCGGAAAAATCACAGGCCTGCAGATTAATGGGGTGTGCCTCATTTGGGGGGTGCTATATTTAAGGTGGTTGTATTCATTGTAAATGTTAAATTGAGGGAAAAAGTACTCTTTTCCTAAATTTTCCTTGATTTTTGACAGGGCACGCATTTTCCTTGATTTTTCTCAAAAGTTTAATAGCTAAGAGAAGTTTTACCTTAAAATTAAATCATTTTGTTAGCTTTATATTAACAATCCTATACCTTTAGGCACCTTCTCAAAACTATTTTGGGATAACTTGCGGGGAGATTTCCCCGCAGTTGATTTTTCAACCCGCAAAATATCCCCAAGCAGTCCAAATATATTGCGGAAAAATCTAGGAATCTAGGAAAAGAATCCACCCGCAACGATATACCCTTTGCGGAAAAACTTTCCCGCATCTTATCCCGCAACAGTTTTGAGAAGGTGCCTTAAACATATGAATGCTGGTTACAACATGCATACATCTTCTAAAATATTTTGAAAATAAATTACAGAAACCAAGTACATTATCGATAATGTTTGTGTTTACCAATTTAGTAGAGATAGATAATAGTAGAAGTAATAGACTTCTGATAATAGTATAATTTGATGTAGAATTTGAGGCTTTGCATGGATTTTTGAGTTCTTTCGGGTACACCGTGTAATAATCTCTTTTTGGAAAAAGTGATGGCTCTGAGAAGAGCCGGTTGGTTTGTTCTCAATGTTTCGACTTGTCTGCTCTAGTCATCGTCAGGAGACATGGTGTACCTGGTGTACCCGAAAGAACTCAAAAACAATAGTAGTTTGGGGGGACAAAATATAATAGTAAAATAAAATAGAGAATTAGCTGTTGCAAACTGCTTACCAACCTAAAGGACCTGTAGTATAAATGCAAAATAGTGGTTAATGGCCTTACATTTCAAACCTAGGATTTTCTCAGTATACAAACATGCACACATGCATAAACACAGGAGTGAACAGAAGTTAGACAGGTGTGAAATGAACACAATGGAAAAGGGATCAAGAAGCAGAGTGAGGTTTGGTCTTGGTACCAGACGACGGTCTTGGGACCAGACAATGGAGGAATTTAACATGAATAGATAAGGTAATAATAATAATTATTATATAATGTAAATGTATCTATACCTCAACCTCACCTATGTGGCCATAACAATTTTCACCCCTAAAATAAAATAAAATGAACTTTATAATGTCAATGAAATATCTTTTTGAATGAACAAAACATGTGCAACATAATATGTCTAATAATATTTTATTATTACCTACAAAATTAAACAGTATATTAAGGCCATAAATAAAAAGTCTCGTTTCTGGTAATAGGTTGGCTTTAAAATCAGTGCAGTGTTGCGCTTCTTTTTTTTTTTGCCAACCAGTGAAATATGCGATACGTGTATACGCGGCTATTAGAACCAGATCAAATTTCCCATACACAAAGTATGGTTGCTAAGAGGTCACACAAACGTTCATAGCCCTATGTGAAAAAAGTTGTTTAAAACACAGCACAGCAGAATTCCAATCGATACAACAAATTCCGACACGCATGTTTGTGGCGATGTTCGCTGGGACCAGAAACCGGACTTTTTTAGGGGTCCATTTAAATATTTATGGTAATGAGAACATGGACTAGGTTATGATAGGCTGCCACTCATTCTATTGTAATTTATGCTAATGAGAACATGGACTAGGTTATGATAGGCTGCCACTCATTCTATTGTAATTTATGCTAATGAGAACATGGACTAGGTTATGATAGGCTGCCACTCATTCTATTGTAATTTATGCGAATGAGAACATGGACTAGGTTATGATAGGCTGCCACTCATTCTATTGTAATTTATGCGAATGAGAACATGGACTAGGTTATGATAGGCTGCCACTCATTCTATTGTAATTTATGCTAATGAGAACATGGACTAGGTTATGATAGGCTGCCACTCATTTTATTATATATTTTATTCATAAAATTAATGCCCAAGACAGTTAAGCACACTGATTAGATGAAACATGATCGTGTGGGGGGGGGGGGGGTGTATTAATGTCCAGTATAGAGCGATAATAACCAACCATCAAGTATGCAAGTATGCGCCATGTGGGAATGAACCAATCCAAGTGCAGAAGTTTGTATTCCCATCACGCAGACTCACTGGCCAAGATGGGGATTTAATAATAATAGACACTTATATTGCGCCGGTATCCGCCAAGTTTGACGCTCATGGCGCATGAACATTATTACCCCTGTCATCGGGCCAGTTATATCATTCCTAAAACCATCTCAACTCCCTGGGGAGTATGCAGCCCAATATGTAGCACAACGAGCTTTAATCAAACACAATTACCATCTCTATCCTCAAAGGTCCCCATTTATACTCCTGGGTGAAGAGAAGCAGTTATAGTTAAGTGTCTTGCTCAGGGACACAAGCACCACGTTCGCAGCCAGGATTTGAACCCACATTCTGATGACTCGGCCATGCGCTGAACTACTCGGCCATGGCGCCCCATTTATGAATGTGAATATAATGTTTGAAGCTTTGTCTTGGTAAATGGTAAATTATTATAATATATTACATATATATTCTTATAAAGGCCTACATGCATGATAACTTTAAATCAATTTTCTTATAAAAAAAAAGTATATTTATATAATATTACTTAATATTTGTCATTAGCTTGGCAACACCACAATCCACCTTATACATGTATATACCAGTGGTGTTTTATCCAACAAAAATACACTGGAGCCAATTTCAAAGAGCTACTAAGCAGAAACAGAGTACCAGCCAAAGTAAAATCGTTTTGTGTGAAGGTTTGGCTGGTAACCAGCAAAACCTGCTAAGCATATATTTCAGCTTAGCAATTTTGTCCGCTAAGCAGTTGAAATTGGCCCCAAGTTGCAGGCCTGAAATTTCATTCATGTAGGGGCAAAGTCACTTTTCCTGAGTATAGGTCACTTCCATTAGAATATCATAATATCAATGACAACATTTATATGGGGCATCAAGGCCAAGACCTCAAT
This sequence comes from Zoroaster sp. YZ-2022, assembly GCA_029582265.1. NCBI lineage: Eukaryota > Metazoa > Echinodermata > Asteroidea > Forcipulatida > Zoroasteridae > Zoroaster > Zoroaster sp. YZ-2022. The sequence goes on from CM055837.1 coordinate 15,212,263, forward strand.
GACTTCTGTGAAATTCCAGTCCTGGGGTTATTTCAGACAAGTCACTTCCATTCCATCGACACTCACTGGCCAAAAGTATTGCAACATGCTCAAAATAGCACTTTACAAGTAACAGGTGAGATGATCATTTAATCCGATTTCATCAATCGTGTATTACATAATTTCCGAGCAAGAACAGTAAAAAAAAGAACATTGACTTAAAACACAGGCACTTTCAAGATGTCTTAAGTAGTGTAAATAAAATAAAATAAGTTATTGTAACACAGTTCTCCAAACTGAACTTTGGGGATGTTGGAATACTTATGGCCATTGAGTGTACATGCACTATATGCACACAAACTCTTTTTTATGAATACAAAATGATGCAATATATATTTCACTAATTTTACTAAGTCAAAGAAAAAAAGTCTCCGGTCTCTAGCCATATGTAGGCTTCAAAATCTGTGCAGTGACACATTTGGTGGGGGGGGGGGAGGGTCACGTCATACATGTATGTACATGTATACACGATTATTAGAACCAGACTAAATTTCCCATACACAAATCGGGCAAATGTTCATACCCCTATGTGAAAAAGTCGTTTAAAACACAGCACGGCAGAATTCCAATCGATCCAGCAATTGGATATCGTTTCATAGCAAACCGGAGACTTTTTATGGCATAAAATGATAGCATAGAAATATTACAAGGGATGTCAGATACCACCTTGACACCAAGTAATGACTGATTTTTAATGTTTAGAGAGAATACAAATAATTTGTGTATGCTATTGTACCATTAAATCTTTACTTACAGGGTGTTTACACACAGAAGTCCTATTTTTGTATTACATCACAACAACGTTTTCCGTAATTGTTTTTTTTTATATATATACATGTTGTATAAATACACAAAGTTCACTCAATTTTTCAACATTTTGTGAAATTTTACAAGTTTATAACACTAGTGGTTATTGAGCCATTCCAATTTTAGAATAGAATACTTTTGTGCTGAAAATTGGTGTGTAATATACACAGACATTACAGGCTACTATAATGTTTCTCATTATTTCTCATCCCAATACATACTTTATAGGACACTGATTTTTAAGAAAGTTTTTAAGAAAGTTTTATGTAAAATGCAATATATGTAATGGCTTCAAATGTCCACCCCAAAAAACACAAATTGTCTTATTACACATAACTACAAAATTTGTCACAACTGTTTTTACATGTATAAATACACGAAGCTCACTTATTTTTTTCTACATTCTGTGAAATTTTTATAAGTGCTTTCTGCCCTGTTACAAATTGAGAATAATTTTGCACTGATGAATATGATAGAGTAGCAGGGCAGAGTCTCTGAAGGTAAGTTCCATATGAACTGTCGGTCACGTCATTTTGACAATGTGCTTACGTGAGTAAGTTACAAACTACACAGTAACGTACACCACACCTACAGTATGATCACCAGCTAGACCAATAATGCAATGAGCATTTGAAAGACATGTAACCCAATGACATGAGATTCACTCAAATACAGTTCTAGGTCAAAGTTTACATTAATTACATGCAAAAAGTGTAAAGTTTTGCAAAGGTTTTCAGCTTAATATCAAATCCACACATAAACACATTGTTTTATAAAGAATCGCTTACATTTTCGACTACTTTGTGTTAAAGGGACAATATCATCACGATAAACAGGGCATCGAGTGCTAGTTTTAGATTAACTCAGCATTGCCGTTGCATAAATGAGCCGGTAATTTTGAGTCACTGTGTTCATCTTAAACAAGGACAACGATTCCATGCCCTGTTGAAAGTCTGCTCTGATCGTGACGATACTGTCCCTTTAATGTGGTTTAAAGGGAAGGCACAACATTGGTAATGTTGGCAAAATGCTGTGAGTATGCCTTCTTTCTTTGAATGAAGATTATATACATAAAATAACCAATCTGTGGAAGTTTCAGCTTAAAGTCTACAAAAGTCACCATAGATTATATACATGCTTCTAGTATGAGGTGTTCCAACACGCACCATTTACATTGCACACATTACGACTATGTACTCTCTTAAATAACAGGAATGTATTTCCCTGGAAGAATATGACTAAGCGGCAGTCTGGGGATCACTAGAAGAGGATAACAATTTGCTTTAGCAGATTTCTTTGGTTACCAGCCAAAATTTCATACACAAAATGTATGCATTGTGGCTGGTAGTCTGTTTTATATTGCTAAGCAAAAATATTAGCAAAATTGTCTGCTTAGCACAGGCATGCAACTGCAGTTTGTCAAAAAAAGAGGAAACTGCCAGGCACAGCGAGAATTTATACACTTTTTTTTTCAGTTTTCAATGGCACAGCTGAAAAAAACCAAAAAAGAAGAAATCAGCTGATCCGCTGAAAATTTACATGCCTGTCAGCAGCTCTGTGAAATTGGCCCCCCTGTTCCCATCTGGAGTGCACACTGTTCTCATATCGGGAACAGACGGGCGTATCTGGGATACTTTATGTTCCCTTAAGCACAATCACTGGGAACATCTAGGCGATCCAGGGTCTTGAAAAAGGGCAGGGCATACAGCAAAAAAAGGGGGAAACATATGGTACATGTAAATTTACATGTATGGTGATAAAAAGTCACATGCCCCGTTGCCGGCCCCCCCCCCCCCCCCCCCATGGATCTGCCAATGGTGAACATTATCCGATTCCCATTTGAAATGGCTGTTGTTTTCAGATGCTAACATTGATCATTCCTTCTCTGGAATGTACGGTGTTTCTGAGGTAATGACACTCCATACATTGTAGCCTGAACAGCTCAGGATTGATAAATTCTGACGACATCACGGATGGGCTGTCTGCATATCGGACACACATTGAGCGAGTTTGCACACGAGGGACACACCACCAGGTGCGTACACGGCATCAGCACTGTGTTTGCTTCTGCATCCATACACACCATGTGCGTATCTAGGATGTTATGTTCCTACTCGCACCCTAGACACAGTACGACTATACTCTCTTATGACATGAATGCATTCACTGGCAGACTACGACTAAGCGGCAGTCTGGAGACCACTAGAAGAGGATAAGAATTTTTATACCAGAAAATCAAATACACAAACAATGGAAACTGGCGCGGTACTTAAATACACTGTTATTAAAGAACAGAGACAAATTGACTAGAGCGGGATTTGAACCTGCGACCTCCGGGGTGACATGCCGGTGCTCTGACCAACTGAGCCATCTAGTCCTATATTACGATGTATTTGTGTACAATGTACCTCGTCAGTTTGATTTGAGGTTTATTTGATTTTGTGAGAATATTTTGAGAACGCAATCACAGTTTTACACTTTGTTTTACACAGTTTTACGCAAAAAAACATTTCAAAAAATGTCAAATCACCAGTGTAACTTTGTTTGTGTTTTCTCTGAAATAAATGCACTTCACACAAAATAATTTTGCAGGATGAACGGTACCTTAGGGAAGCCACTAAAAATAAATTAATCGGCGTGCCGCGTCGCGCCGTGAAGCGCCGCATATCAGCCCACCGCGGTGCGCCGAGGCGCAGCGCCGTGCGGCCAAACTCGCAAACTATTAAACAATAGCAACAAAAGCACATTCATGGTTGGTTGGATTCCTAAAGATCGCGGCGCAGTGGCAGCGAGCCGCATGTCCGCCGACTGTCCTGCAAAACAGTACAGCAAAAGACATTCAGCTTCACGGTTGGTTGCATTTATAAAGATCGCAGCGCAGTGGCAGCGAGCTGGAAGTCCGCTGACGGTCCTGCTTTTCAGTGTAGCATTCAGTTCTTTTTTAACGTTTTAAATAATCATCTTCACTTCAAATGAGCTTTCAGATACTCAAATCGTTTCTTTTTTTAACCCCCTAGACAACAAAGGCAGTTGAAGGATTTTGAAGGATGTTTATTGTTCACTAACAATGCTTAGGGGCCGTTCACAATTATCAACATTTTCACAAGTGTACAAAGAGTACACTTTTTCAGACCCCCCTCCCCCCCCCCTTTAAGTGTACAAAATAAAATGTTGATTTCAAACAATAGATTTGTGTTCAAAAGTAATGTATTCAGGCAAAGTATAATATACAGTCAGTCTGCAGCAAATATTTTAAACCGAGGTCAGTTCAACCATGGAAGTATTATAAACATGATAAAGAAGTATTATAATACTTGCATGGTTCAGCACACAGAATTTAGCTGTAATTTGACTTTGCCTCCATCATGTCCATTGTGCAAACTCCTGAGATTTGGTAGAAATCTCCTGTTATTTACGTGTACATGTATTTACGTTTTCATCTGACATGAATACGCAAATAGAGGTAGGCCTATCTACTACTGTATGTTTCTCAACTAAAGGGCATGCTGGCCAAGTTGGCCGTTACGAGAGCATTTTTTGAAGGAACATTGCGGCAATCTCGACAGGGTATCACGGCATTGGCCGCGGTGGCCGCGGTTAAGATCGAGGCCTACGATCTTTCTGGGCGTTGGCCGTATTTCGCGCCGTTTTTACAAATCGACATTTTTACTTTTTGAAAAAGCGTACGCGGCGCCTTAACCCCCTCCCCCCCAGCGTACGGTTTGTACGCTCGTGAAAATGTTGATAATTGTGAACGGCCCCTTAGGGAGTTAGGGTTAATCAGGTTAATTAACACCAATGTATTTGAGTGGAGTGTCATTGCCGAGAGGTCTGGTGGCCGAGTCGTCAGAATGTGGTATCGAATCCTAGCCATGCCGGTTGCGGCACTTGTGTCTTTGAGCAAGACATTTAACCATGAATTGCTTCTCTTCACCCAGGAGTATAAATAGGGACCTGTGATGGCAGAAATGGCAACTGTGTTTGATTAGTTGTTGAGCGCCTAACAGGCTGCCGGGCCGTATACTTCCCAGGAAGTTGAGAATGATCCAGGAACGATTTTTTTTTTAAATAGCCTGATGACATGGATAATAATAATGTAAAAAGCGCCTTGATCATCACGTGATGGAGTTGGCACTTTACAAAAATCCCCTATTAGCGTTATTAATGTTATAAGTTCACTTTACATGGAGTGTGCATTAGACCTGGAACGATTTCACGATATCATAACGATCTGATGTTCAAAACATTGTTGGCTAAATTAGTGAAGGTTTCGAAATATCGCTATATTGACGATATTCCAAAAATATCGTCAATATTCCAAAAATATAGCTGATATCAAATGTATATAACCCTTAATATCGCTGGAGTTTGTTTTTAAAGGCAATTGTAGGTAACACACTACGCACAAAAACAACACAATGTAGGTCTTACTGCCCAGTAAAAACCAAAGCACTCAGCTCGGTTTGAAGTGATTCGTTTGAAATTCTGACCATTTTCCGCACTGTAGTACTTGTATGTAAAAGTAGTTGATATTTCGGTGTCCAATGTCGTTTAATGTGCGCTACATACATTTTTGTCATGTACATCTATGTAAAAAATCCGCGTATTGAGACGATATCGTATATCGTCAATATTATTGACTATCAAAAAAATTCAGTATTGACACCCCAAGTGAGCATCATTAGTAAAAGAATTATCATCTCAAACCTTATTTGGTGTTGAGATGGTAACGATACCAAAGATCCTAAGATGTTATTCCGACTGACGTGTTATTAACTTTGAGGAAAACATGAATACACTGTACACTTTCAAATCCGAAATGGATCACAGCTGTAATCCATTTCCACATTAATAGAAAACAATTTGCATGTATTTTTCACGAATTTCTCATTCACGGCACAATGAAATAAGCGGAAACTTTCACAGGTTGATTTCTAGACACAATCATTCTTATAAGTATTGATTAATTTATAGACAAATAAGTGAATAATCCCTTCAAGCGAGCGTCTCAGATATCAGAACATTACATTGAGACCACTACCTTAACAATAAAAATGTATGGTAAATTTACATGTACGGCGAACCCTTCTTGGATACGGCGAACCCTTCTTGGATACGGCGAACCCTTCTTGGATACGGCGAACCCTTCTTGGATACGGCGAACCCTTCTTGGATACGGCGAACCCTTCTTGGATACGGCGAACCCTTCTTGGATACGCCGAACCCTTCTTGGATACGGCGAACCCTTCTTGGATACGCCGAACCCTTCTTGGATACGCCGAACCCTTCTTGGATACGCCGAACCCTTCTTGGATACGCCGAACCCTTCTTGGATACGGCGAACCCTTCTTGGATACGCCGAACCCTTCTTGGATACGCCGAACCCTTCTTGGATCCGCTAATGGTGAACATCATCCGAATCCCATTTGAAACAGCTATTGTTTTCAGATGCTAACACTGATCATTCCTTCTCGGGAATGTCTGGTGTTCCCGAGGTTAAGACACTCCATACATTGCAGCCTGAACGACTTAGGATTTATAAATTCTGACGACATCACGGATGGGCTGTCTGCATATCGGACACACATTGAGTGAGTTTGCACACAAGTCACACACCACCAGGTGCGTACACGGCATCAGCACTGTGTTTGCCTCTGCATCCATACAAACTTTACACATCTTCTCGTCGCGAAGTCTCTCGATTTCTTGCTCAATCTCATTCGCTGTTCAAAGAGGGGAAATGTTGAAGGTCAAGCAAGCATTTTGGGGTGAGGGGTGGTATCCATTGCTTACAGAGTTTGATTTTTCAATACCTACTGAAAGGTTTTGAAAGTGCTTGTCTGCAATGTGTAGTGGTTTTGTATGGGAATGCATCTACGCTGTATATAGTAATATGCTCTACATAATTCGGGGGTGTAATTTGACTAAAGTAAATAAATCTTGAAAATGGGTAGCGGGACTGGGTCTCCCTTTGGTTTAGAGGACAAAGCCCCCTGAACCTCCTGTGCGTAGCAGACCTGGGTCTCTCTTTGGTCTAGAGGACAAAGCCCCCTGAACCTCCTGTGGGTAGCAGGTCTGGGTCTCTCTTTGGTCTAGAGGACAAAGCCCCCTGAACCTCCTGTGGGTAGAAGGCCTGGGTCTCCCTTCGGTCTAGAGGACAAAGCCCCCTGAACCTCCTGTGGGTAGAAGGCCTGGGTCTCCCTTTGGTCTAGAGGACAAAGCCCCCTGAACCTCCTGTGGGTAGCAGACCTGGGTCTCTCTTTGGTCTAGAGGACAAAGCCCTCTGAACCTCCTGTGGGTAGCAGACCTGGGTCTCCCTTCGGTCTAGAGGACAAAGCCCCCTGAACCTCCTGTGGGTAGAAGGCCTGGGTCTCCCTTCGGTCTAGAGGACAAAGCCCCCTGAACCTCCTGTGGGTAGAAGGCCTGGGTCTCCCTTCGGTCTAGAGGACAAAGCCCCCTGAACCTCCTGTGGGTAGAAGGCCTGGGTCTCCCTTTGGTCTAGAGGACAAAGCCCCCTGAACCTCCTGTGGGTAGCAGACCTGGGTCTCTCTTTGGTCTAGAGGACAAAGCCCCCTGAATCTCCTGTGGGTAGCAGACCTGGGTCTCTCTTTGGTCTAGAGGACAAAGCCCCCTGAACCTCCTGTGGGTAGCAGGCCTGGGTCTCCCTTTGGTCTAGAGGACAAAGCCCCCTGAACCTCCTGTGGGTAGCAGACCTGAGTCTCTCTTTGGTCTAGAGGACAAAGCCCCCTGAACCTCCTGTGGGTAGCAGGCCTGGGTCTCCCTTTGGTCTAGAGGACAAAGCCCCCTGAACCTCCTGTGGGTAGCAGGCCTGGGTCTCCCTTTGGTCTAGAGGACAAAGCCCCCCTGAACCTCCTGTGGGTAGCAGACCTGGGTCTCTCTTTGGTCTAGAGGACAAAGCCCCCTGAACCTCCTGTGGGTAGCAGGCCTGGGTCTCCCTTTGGTCTAGAGGACAAAGCCCCATGAACCTCCTGTGGGTAGCAGGCTTGGGTCTCCCTTTGGTCTAGAGGACAAAGCCCCCTGAACCTCCTGTGGGTAGCAGGCCTGGGTCTCCCTTTGGTCTAGAGGACAAAGCCCCCTGAACCTCCTGTGGGTAGCGGGCCTACATGTAGGTCTCTCTTTGGTCTAGAAGACAAAGCCCCCTGAACCTCCTGTGGGTAGCAGGCCTGAGTCTCCCTTTGGTCTAGAGGACAAAGCCCCCTGAACCTCCTGGATGTTTAATTTTTGAGGATTTACAGACTCTCCACATCCCCACAAACAACAAACTAGAGGTTTGGACACAATACAGGCTACATCTTTCTTTCCTTGGTGGGTATTTCTCTTCTTTCAAGAGAATTTTGAGGCAAAGGGAGATTTGTAAAAAATCCTGAAATCAGGAAAAATCCTGTGAAATCACTGGCCTGGTAGTTATTCAACCTTTCACAAACTGACAGATCAAGGGTTTTGGGTTAGTCTGTCAACCTGCTGGCAAAATGTACTAAGAGTATACGTAGGAGGGTTAATGTAGCCCTCCCAAAAATGTTGGGATCACCGAGTCCCTATCAGGTCCATGCATGGTCAAATGAGGGTGCCATTTATATATAGAGCAGCCGTCGTCATGCAGATCAGCATATCACTGGTTCCAGTGAGCACTTTTGGCTCCATTCACATTCAAGTTTTAATGGTTACCAGGGAAGAGTTTTCTGTTAAAAATAGGGTAGGCATGTGAGGCAACTGCAGTAGTGGCTGCAGACGTTTGTTTTCAAATTTTATCACCCATGTTTTTGGTTATTTTAACCCTCCTACTGATAGACCATTTGAAACCATTCAAAATTTCCACTTTCAAAAATGCCCATTGGTTTTGTACACACATGGTGATACCATTTGAACAGTGTTGGTAGCAAGCTTTACTACCATTTAAATCCATTCAAATGCATAGAGGGTCCATTGATTCACCACTTAGAAGTATCCAAACAAGGTTTTGTATTAGCTGTACTACCATTTGGAAAGATCCAAACAAGGTTTTGTATTAGCTGACCTACCATTCAAAACCATTTGGGGGAATCAATACTGTACACAGTTATTTCACCATTCAAAACCACAAAAGCGAATGGTTTCAAATGGTGCATCAACTTGTATGAAATGGCAAACCAGAATTTTTATTATTTTTTTTCTGATCATCACTATTTACATGTAACTTGATAAAAGGGAAAAAAAATGCTTTAAAATGACATGTTTCTAAAAAATAATTGTGAGAAGCACGGTTTTACAGTAAATTTGTACCGAAATGAATTTATGGTGGGTTTCTCATTAAATAACTTTATCACCGTTTCATTATTTTGTGAAATACCTTATTTCAATTTGTTTTCCTTTCTAAAAGGAAATGTTCCAATAACTGCTGGTAAAACACAGGAAATATATCTTTAGAAATAGTACTGATCGAAGAAGGGCTCACTTACCAGATATTTGAGGTTCCAAGACTCTGTGATTCCTGTCTCTTTTGCCAGCAGCTTGTCGTGCGGAACTTCCCTCGATCTTAACATCTTGAAGTTGCCTTGTCAAGGAACTTATTTCATCCTCGCTTTTTCTGTTATTCTTCCCTAGTTTCTCTGGTATCTCCTCCGTGAATTTCTCCACCGTCCCCGTCACCCCAGCTTGAGCCTCTTCTGTCCCTCCATTTTCTTCTGCCTCCCAGACAGCTTCAAGGAGATCGTTGGTGGTCTGAAATTCTGTCCCCGTCGTCCGCAGCCGGTGCTGAATGACTCGTCTGACAAGGTTTTCATCATAGCCCATTTCGATGACGCGTATAGTGAGACGATTTCTCATTGCATAGGTAAAACTTGTAGCTTCTATTTTTATATATGTTTTCAGGGGAATGAAAGGATTTCAGATTGTTTCACAAAAGATATTTAAAGATGTATAGCGAGAAACTACAAACTACTTCTCTTCTTTCAAAAACATTTTGAGGCAAAGGAAGATTTGTAAAAAAAAATCTGAAATCAGGAAAAATCCTGAGAAATCACAGGCTTGGTTGTATTTTTCAAAGTATAAAACCTCAGCTTACCAACATCGTATTACATATTCTGAGCCACTGAAATGGAATAACCTGTTAAGAAATACTCACAATCTTAAAATATTTCAACATAAACTTAAATTTTATTTGCTGAAAATCAGTTAATTCTAGTTATTCTTCTTTTGTAACATTGACACTTGGTGCCGTTCAACCACTGGAACACGTCTGTCTGTTTGCATGTTTTGTCTATTTGTTGACTGTCTTTAAGGGAGGAAGGCCAAAGTCATGGTACAGCCAAGCCTTTGAGAAGCCCGGCCAGGCCTAGGCTACCTGGCCTCCTAATCTGTCTTTTGTGAGTCCTAATCCTGTTAGAATACAGTACCTGTCAATCAATATAACCTGGGCTTCTGGAGGGCTTAGCCCAGGCAAGCAGTAAGCAGGGGAAAAGCCTGGGCCTGGCCGGGCTTCTCAAAGGCTTGGCTGTACCATGACTTTGGCCCTTGTCCCTAAGGGCTCACCTCCCACGAGCTTATGATTTTCTGGTTGTGCCCCTGTTTCCATTGATGTATTTATAATCAATCCGACTTTGATTGTAATTATTGTTACGTACTTGACTTTGACTGATTTGATGAAAGTTTGAAATGAAATGAATGAATTGTGGTCAAAGAAGTCAAAGCATCGGTTGCTTTCCCAAACCTTTATGACTCAAGAGAGACTGATTTCGAACGACCTCAAAACGTTATTTTAAATCTTACCAAGAGATGTCTGTTTCTCAGCGCCTTTTTTCTTGAGAAGCAGCCCCGCCTCCAGCTCTGGTTCCTGGGCTGCTGAAGCCGATGGTGAGTTGCTTGATTGAGCTAACGGCGGTGCCATTGGGGTGGATTTCTGTTTTGAACTGGTCTGATCATGTCCCTAATATGAAAACAACAAACAACAAACTTTGATTTATCCATTCAAACCAGGGACGTTGTCACAAAGGAAGAGGCAGAGAATAATTTTGATTGAGGTCAGAGAACAACTGTTCCCCCATCCTTTTTGAAGGGAAAAATGGGGTAAAATTTTAATTAGAATTATTTTCTTAATAATACATTAAAAATTGCCTTTTTTAGGGAAAACAAGTATAAATTTGTAGCTTTACATAATAATAATAATAATAATAATAATAATGTGTGGACTTCTATAGCGCACGTATCCACCAACTGAGTGGTGCTCAAGGCGCATTATATTATTACACCTGCTCATTAGGCTCATAAATCATTCCTGAAACCATCTCAGCTCCCTGGGGAGTATACAGCTCAATTGCTGCCATTACAGCGCATATAGGGCTAATCAACCAACTCTGCCCTCACAGGTACCCATTTAACCCCTGGGTGGAAAGAAGCAATTATGGTTAAGTGTCTTGATCAAGGACACAAGTGTCACGGCCGGGATTCGAACCCACATTCTGCTGCTAACACCAGAACTTGAGTCCAGTAAGCTAGAGCACTCGGCCACGACACTCCACATGGTTAAAAGGAAAAGTAAAGACTGTTTGTGGTGACACTATGTGAAAATTCTCTTTTGAGTAGTAATTAGTTCTGAATAGAACTGGTGGTACCACAGTCTTTAGTTAGAGAGTCTGAGGTGTGATTTGAAGTAAAAAATCCTGAAAAATGGGTAGCGGACCTGGGTCTCCTGGATGTTTAATTTTCGAGAATTTACAGACTCGCCACACCCCATAAACAAGCAACTAGACGTTTAATTTGGACACAATACAGGCTGCTACTTTCTTTCCTTGGTGACTTTGTACTTCTCTTCTTTCGAGAACATTTGAGACAAAGGGAGATTTGTACAAATTCCTGAAATCAGGAAAAATCCTAAGAAATCACAGCCTGTCAAGTACAAATTCAGTATTTCCACATATGGATTTACAAAGCATGCCATTCCTTTTGTTTAACTTACCTCCTGTGCCTGTGCCCTAAGCAGCTGTTGATTATCCACAGGGAAGTTGTGTACAATGTAATTGACAAACGCTTGTCCTCTCTGTTGCTGTAGCCAGGCACAACTTGGAAACCATTTAGCGTGCTCTGTCCATGGTTCATCAGTTGGTTCCCAGTTTTTGAGCCCACCACCACAGTAAAAGCATTTGGCGTTGTCGCCTTCACCTGTTAAAGGTAAAATATTGGATCCATCTTGATTATTATGGACATTCTCGTGCAGTCTCTTGTGTGTGCAACGAGAGACTTCTTCAGTTTTTCTACGTGGTTTTATCGTCGTTTTCATCAGTTCGTCAACTCGTCAAGTATCGTTATCGTCTGTGGATTCGTGAACATTTTTGTGTAACAAAACCTATGAACTATCGTTCCTACGCTGACCAAAGACCGACTGTAAGCTGACCAAAGACTGACCGTAAGCCGACCAGGGGCCGACCATAAGTTCACTGCACAGTGCCGGAGTCACGGGGACATGCTAGGCAAACTAGGGTGAGTTAAAGAGACTTATAATTCCCCAAAATTTAAAACAAACTAGACAGTTGAATTTTCATGTAAAACTTACTTTAGAGTGAAGCTGATGGGTAATTCAATAGTTACTCACGTTACACTCTTAACCCTCCTACAATCAGTGCAATTTTTGAAAACAACCCATTCAGGTCACTCCAAGCCATTAGCTGTTGCCTGCACTGTCACACCACTGAGATTGCAGGGTAAGGTGGTCTCCCATTGATACATTGCAGGCCATACTAATATGTTCAAACAATTACAGTGGCCTTGGGTGGCACACAGTTGATTTTGTAAGATTACTTGGAAAGGACAGCAGGCTTGTACATGTATGTACTGAAGGTTGCTTAAGAACAGAATTTAGTGGTTGGGAGTGGCCTCCATGTGTAGAAGGGTCCATTAACCCTCCTATAGGTTTAACAATCAAAGACACTCAAAATTTGTATGTAACTCCCAACCCATTGACTTTGTGCAGTGCACTCAAATAAATGCAAGTACATGTGGCTACGGTAGGAGGTCAAACCAAAACCACTCATATGAGTCTGCTGCTAACTTATGCAGTACATACACAGCTCTGTGTGACTCTGCATATAACTTATATAGGGCATACACAAGTGTGTTTGACTTTGCCACTATCTCCAGCACTCTTATACACATGTGTGAACAATTGGCAATGCAAAAAAAAATACTCAAGTGACTGTCTGTGGGTGTGGTGCTTACTGGGCCAAATTTCAGCCTGGGCATAGGAGGGTTAATGCCATAATTTCTTTACTTAATATTTCACTCATCAGTTTTTTCACAGTACACATGTAGTTGCATTATACCCAGACCTTACACAGCACAACAAAATTCAGGAATTTATTTTTCACGCTAAATAAGAAAAAATGCTGGTTACTCACGTTACATTTTTCGGACATGCATTTCTCAAATTATTATCTTGTGCTGAGTAACCCTAACTCCCTAGGCATTGTACTAAAACAATAAAAATCCTTCAAAATCCTCCAACTGGCTTTGTTGTCTAGGGAGTTAGGGGTAAGGTACATGTATGGGTATAATGCAAACTAGAAACTACTTGGAAAAAAAATGATGAGTGAAATATTCATACTATGTATATATTTTTTGTCTTTACTTTTAAGTTAAAACGAAGTTTTGATACAATTTTATGAACTGTGATTTGCATGTATAAATTATTTCTGAATTTTTGTAAAACTGCCTGTAATATGATCTAATATATAAAATAAAAATATATGAAAGTATAAAGTGGTATAAGATGATGATCTGTATGTATTTACCTGTGTAAAAGAAGCCAGCTCTTGCAAGAGAATTGGTCGTTATTCCCTCAACTCCCGGCCATCCAAGTTCATACGTTGCCAATCTTGCATTCTCACCATTATAGGTAGGGTACTTGGGTTGGTGAAGCGTGCGGGCTGCCGACGGCGACTCCACCCATTTACTCCTCACCTTGGCCGTCTGGGGGAGAGCTGCTTCCAGCTGCCCCCTGAACTGTTGCAATGTTGGCGCAAAGCCAGAAGGCTCTCGGTAATTCATCGACACTGCATTTGCCGTCTGCAAATGTGTGATTGGTTCATTTTTGACGTCAAGCCCTAAGACAAACGGACAGCTTGGGAAATGACGTGCATGCTCTTGTACAGGCACATCATACGGTTCCCAGGCTTTGATCTTTCCGAAGCAGGCAAAACACTGGACTATGTCATCTTTCTCCAAATAGTAGAAGCCGGCCTTAGCCAAGTCCCTCGGCTCGATGGGGTTCGTTCTTGGCCAGCTGTGGAACGACAGAAGACGCCTGTACTCGCTTCGGAAGGTCAACCTCGTCTCGTGCTCCGCCGAGTCTATTGTCGGTTGTCGAGTCGGTTTTCCCTCTTGTGTTTTCACGTTCTCATCAAACTCACTGCTCTTGGCTAACTTCCCAACAGCTTTTTTACCGCCGGGTCCTTTCTTGGTCTCGCTTGCTTTGAAGAGACCAGTGGCTTTCTCAAGCACCCTATCCTCCGCAGAAGGGCTTTTGGTTGCACCTGTTTCAAGTGGAATATTCTTGTAGTTTATGTCACGGACAAAGGGACATTTTGGGAAATGTTTCTTGTGTTCTCCCATTGCCGTGTCGCCATACTCCCAGTCTTTGATCTGCCCACTGCATGCGAAGCACTGAACCTTGTCATCAACACACGTGTAGAAGAACCCAGCACGGGCTAAAGAGCTGGCCGAGATGGGTGCATTGTGCGGCCATGATTTGAAGGTTCCCAGTCTAACGACCTCCTGTTCCATTCCCATGGCGACTGGAGTGTGCGATTCAGAGTGGATCCTCTTACTATCGACTACCACAAGAGTATTATTGGCCCCGGTCAAACTAATTTTGTAGTTTCCGCTTTCCCAGCTGATATTTTCCTCATTGTTGTCAGGCTGCAGGTACTTATAATCACTCATTCGCACCAGATTAGTAAGCCGAGACAGTGTTTCCTTCTTGGTTATATTTTCAGAGGTTAACTTCATCAATTCTTGCAGTTGTCTTTGTGTGTTATACACAACAGACGGATTGTCAATATCATCCATTGACAACATATTTATTCTCGTTTACAGTGATAATGTACTTAACTAAACAACAAAGTTTTCAATACGCATGTGTTCACAGGATTAAATATTTTTGCAGGAAAATAAAAGTATGGTGTTTATACAACTTTTAATTGAGGTAATAGAAATTTTTGTTTTTGTTTTGTAATAACTGGTCTTGGCACAGTAAATCAGGGTTTTGGTCGATCCAGGTGAAACTGCCTAATGGTGTAAGACAATGGATATCACTTGAACACCGTTGTAACAGTGGGCTGAATAATTTCAGAGCTCTTTCATAATAATTTACAGTAAAAGTGAAATGCAAACGCATGAAATGTCTGTTTTCATTAGGTGATGGTAGTGCATCATCATCATCATTTTCAGAAGCTTCTTCCTCAATTCTGCTAGAATATACATGTATATATACTATATAAGAGTCAGTTTCTAAAAGTTCAAAGCAACTTTCAAGTTTCAATTCGAAGAGCGATAATCCTTTCAATGATTTCACAAAGAAGCCATCGAAATCTGCAAGAAAAGAAGAAAATTTACATTGTCAATAAAAACTGTATCTTATATGCAGTCTTATATGGTGGCAAAGCCAGGCTTTTTAGAGTGTGGGGAGGGGGGTAAAAAACAAATTTTGTGGTAAATTTAAATTTACACAAAACTCCAATAAACCCTAACATACATGTACATGTACAGTTCAAGTCAGACAAGTACAGTGTACATATGTACTTATGCAAAGCAATGTATTCGAGCACATACATGTACGCATACATGTACGCATACATGTACATACCTGTGTACTACACGTACAAATGTCCACATGTAAAAGCAGAAGTCTATGTACCTACATGAAGTGTGCGAGCCTGCTGTAATCCAAATCCATACCATGGCATTGTATTCCAAATGCGGAGAGGCACAACAAAAATTACGAGTTTTGCTCCCCTGCCCGGCCTGCCCGAAGGCATCATGGGATTAGCCGCTTGACACCCAAAGCTAATTCCTAGATCTAGACGACCAAGACACAATCTTAAACTAGAATGCGGGTGAACCATCAGTTGTGGGGCAAACAATGGGCTAACGAGATAAATGTCAAGGTACACGCGAGAGATACAGTTCTCCCCGGATACCCAAAACTGCAAATCTTCGGATACACGGGTACCCGTGAACAATACACTGTATACATGTGGGCAATTCTCCGGTAACGGAATGACGTCCATTCATGACCCAGCCAACGTTTGCACATCACCTAGAAAATATGTTTTATACTAGACAACTAATCTGTGTATGAAATGGGAGCCAAGATCCAACAGATTCATTGGACACAAATGAAAAAAAAAAAATTCACCTGCTGGGTCACTTTAGGGAGGTCAAAATTTCTGTAACAGAATTACGGCGAAGGACAAGCAGTTTCAGGTCTTGCAAAAGGGGTGTTATTTGTAGTTAATGTATATAGACTTTAGTAGGGTTAGTAACTACAATGCAAAATAAAATGTTAAATGTTATTCATTTATTGAAAAAAAAAAAGACCTTCAATCATGGTAACAGAATTACGTCAGGATGGTAATGGAATTAGGCCTACATATTGTATTTGTACAGGTACAGGTCTAAAAATAGCATCCAATAATATATAATACTAAATAAGGCAAAAACAGTCATAAAAAACAGTTTTTTAAATATTTTTTTATGATATGCAATAAAGTTCTCACAAATACATATCATGAACATACATAATCCGGGTACCCGGATAACCGACAAAGCTTTACTCGTAATGCATGCTCCCCAGAATGCTGCTAGTGCTTCCCAAGTTGTATCATAACACGGGCGCGATCCCAGGTAACGCGGGCGCGATCCCAGGTAACGCGGGCGCGATCCCAGGTAACGCGGGCGCGATCCCAGGTAACGCGGGCGCGATCCCAGGTAACGCGGGCGCGATCCCAGGTAACGCGGGCGCGATCCCAGGTAACGCGGGCGCGATCCCAGGTAACGCGGGCGCGATCCCAGGTAACACAGGCACGATTCCAGGTAACACGGGCGCGATCCCAGGTAACACGGGCGTGATCTAAGGTAACACGGGCGTGATCCCAGTTAACACGGGCGTGAACCCAGGTAACACGGGCGTGATCCCAGGCAATACGTCATGCTCAGAATGCTTTTCAATGACTTCTGACGAGTGATCCCCCACTCCCAGAAGATCACTTCCAAAGTTGTATTGTAACATGGGGTGTAATCCCTGACTATATAGCATGCTTTAACCCTCCTACTACTACAGGGGTAAAAATCAGTCAAAATGTTGATATACTTCCCAAGGTATATCTAGTGTACATAACCCTCCTACTTCAGGTGCCTTTTTCAGACAATTTGATGCACCATTTGAAACCATTTGTTTTGTGAAACACACCAAGGTGTACATGTAGTGTATCCACCATTCAAAACCATTTGAATGATTTATAAGCCACTGTGTAGTACATTCACCATTTGAAACCATTCGGCTATGGAAACACACCAAGGTGTAGTGTATCCACCATTCAAAACCATTTGAATGATTTATAAGCCACTGTGTAGTACATTCACCATTTGAAACCATTCGGCTATGGAAACACACCAAGGTGTAGTGTATCCACCATTCAAAACCATTTGGATGGATTTGAATGGTAGTAAAGCTTGCTACCAACACTTTTCAAATGGTATCACCCAAGCATCAAGTCATCGGTCAACCGTACCCTCGTACAACGCGCCTACAACATTTGTGACAAGGACAGCCTTCCCAAGGAACTACAGCACATCCGAACCACCCTCAAACGCAAAGGTTACAATCCCAGCAAGATCAGCACAGTGAAGCCGGTTCCAAACCCCGAAAGCAAGGTAAGTAATCTAACCCTCTCTGCTTGTCTCCCCTATCTAGGTTCGACGTCTCACAAACTACAGCGCATCCTCCGACGAGCAGGCATCGATGTGTTCCACTCAGCCCCAGCAAACTCCAAGGACTTCTACACACCCACAAGGACAAACCGGACCCAAACAGAGCGGGAGTCTACCGGATCCCCTGTGAGTGCGGTAAGGTGTACATCGGCGAAACAGGACGCAACCTCCCCATCAGATTGAAGGAACACCGAGCACACGGCCGCCGAGGAGATTTTGAGAAGTCCGCCATCGTCAAGCACTCGCACATCAAGGACCACCAAATCCAGTGGCAGGCAGCCCAACTCATCACACCCATCGACACATGGCACCCCAGACGCATCAGAGAGGCCATCGAGATCGTCAAACACGACACTGTGCCACAGGACATCGGCTTCTACATCAGCGACATTTGGCGACCACTACTACGGACTGAAGGATCTTCTATATATCCAAAGTCCATAACCCACCCCAGACTGAGGGATCTCCTATATCCTAAGTCAACCACCCTCCACCCCCCTGTGCTTGTTAACAACTGATTCAGTTCAGTGAGCACACACTCCTCTCCCCCAACCCCTAGTTCCCGCCTGCGCGCCTCAACAAACTAATCCTCCAGCATCCATTCATGGGATGATCCTCCAGCAGTCTACTTAAGCAGTAGCATTTTCCAGAGTCCGGCATTCTCCTGAGGACGATCAGAGCATACTGATCGAAACGTCGAGTTGTACCTCCAGTTCTTTTCAGAACTAATTACTACTCAATTGAGATTCCACATGGTGTCACTGCAATTAGTCTTACTTACGTATCACCATGTGTGTACAAAACCAATGGCCATTTTGGTAAGTGGAACTTTTGAATGGTTTCAAATGGTCAAACAGTAGGAGGGTTAAAAGTTAAACACTGTCAAACCTTACGTGTAGTAAGTACATGTACATTTGCAGGTCAAAATGAGTCAACCGTTTTTGACTGGTAAAAGCATTGTCTGGTATTGTTCAGGGTGGTCAAAATGACAGTAAAAACCAGTCAAAAATGCCCCTGTGTGCACATTTGGGTTAACAGTCAAAACAGGCAGTTGACTGATTTTGAACCACTGTACAGCAACTTCCCACTAAAGTGCAGCAATAGTAGGAGGGTTAATGGCGTCTCCCGAACAAAGATAGGGAGACCGCCAACACAGGGCTAGATGATGGCTCAGCTGGTAGAGAAGCTGGCACGTCAACCTGTAGGTCACAGGTTCACATCCCGCTCTACTATTAAAAATGTTTCCTTATTCATTCCAAACAATGTTTTACCAGAACACCACTTTCCAGGTTGCATCATGGCAGGAACCCGATCCCTCCCCCCCCCCCCCCAACAAAGATATTGACAAAAAATAAGCCAAAATAGCGCTAGATAACAGGTCAATTTAGTAGGAGGAAAATCCCATGACATTTTTCAGGAAACTTACCACTGAGCACATTCCATGATTCCATACCTAACTACACAAAATGACAGACAAGGCCAGCAGCATCCTGAAAGAGAAAGAAAAAGGGTGTAAACATCATTGAAATGCCGAGGATTTACTAACCCTAACCCCCGAGGCACTCTGGCTAGGAACCTTCCTAAATCCTCCAAAATCCATCAGTGCACTTTAGGAAACATGCCCTTATCTTCAAAATGCACCATGCATTTTTGTTCATCTTTCATATTCAGCACTTATGGCCTGTACTTCTTGCCAGGTAATAATAATAATAATAATAATTATAATAAAGATTTGTAGCGCGCACATATCCACCCTGCTGGGCGCTCAAGGCGCGGAAACAAAGAAAAAAAACATGAATACAAACAATATACAATGATAGCATAGGAAAACAAATTATGTACTGAGATACATGTATCTACAATGCCATTACAAATATACATCATCTTTGAAGAATTGTGACATAAGATGAGTTTTAAGCATCGACTTAAATCTAGTTATACCATGACAAGATTTGAGTTTAGTTGAAAGATGATTCCAGAGTCTCGGAGCCGCGACAGAAAAAGACCTATCACCCCAGTTCCGTTTTGAAGTTGGTTCCTTTAGGAGTGACATGTTGCTGGAGCGCAAATTGCGTGATGGAGTGTAGACTTTAAGCAGTTCAGAAATATAAATTGGAGCAATGTTATTAAAAGATTTGTGAACAATTAGCATAAGTTTAAAAACAATTCTCTGTGAAACAGGAAGCCAGTGCAGTTCTTTCAAGATTGGTGTGATATGGCATGACTTTCTGGACAAAGTCACAACACGAGCTGCTGTGTTTTGTATGTGCTGAAGACGAGATATTTGATTCTGCGGGAGACCGTTGAGGAGAGCATTCCCGTTATCAAGACGTGATGTGACAAACGCCAGGCCTTGATCTTTACCGCGGCCACCGCGGCCAATGGCCGCATGCCCTTCCAACTTGGCCGCAATGCCCCCTCAAAAAGTACACATGTCGTGGCCAACTTGGCCAGCGTGCCCTTTTGTATTTAGCTCTACATCCCATCATGACAATCATACATTACGGACATTGTGTAGATGATCCGTGCATACAAACACCATTCAACAAACGGCGGTGAAAATAATACACGTCTTTTTATCGTTATTGTCGTTTGTTCGTACATCACGCGTCGTAGCTTGCATGCTAGCTAGCTCCCATGTCGATGTCAGATCAGACTCACACCGTACCCCGGCTAGCCGGCCCTTCTCGATCTCACAGCCGCGGCCCCACACACACGGCGCGGCGTTGCTGTGATTGTACAAGCGGCTCTAATCTCGCCCCATGCGCTGAATAGCCGGCTGTATATGTACAAGGTACCAGTGTCGTGATTGTAAAATCACCACAAACGGGTCGGATACCAGCGCACGTTTTAGATACAGCCAGCCACACGTGGTGTAGTCTTGCATACATGAATGCACGGTAAACAGCGCAGTGATCGTATATTCAGCACAAATGAGTCGGATACCAGCGCTTATTTTATGAATGAAAAGTTCTGACCATTCACATGCAACGCTTTTACCGCCATCTCAAAAAACTTGATACATGTGACCTAGAAAGTAGACGTGTATACACTGGCTGTAAATAAATGTAAATTAAAGGTTTGAAATGATTGGCCTTGGTGCCCCCTTGAGTTGGCCTTGGTGCCCTGTGGAATTTTGATGAGGGCAAGGCCAAAGTGGCCTGCCCCTTTTTTGCCCAAGATCGAGGCCTGAAACGCATGTATAATTTGTTCAGCAGCACTTTTATTCAAGTATTTCCTTATTCGGCTAATGTTTCTGATATGAAATGATAGGTAGTAATATGAAGACATGAAAGTACCAGTTTCCAACAGTACTGAATTGTTCCCAAAAAATGGACGAGTCAATGAACCAGGGCCCCATATCAGCAGACAATATTGCTTAGCAAATTCTTCTGCTAAGCAAACTTAAGTTGAGAACTTGCCACAAGTATTATACATTAGGGGCCAATTTGGCTGGTACCGTATTTTGCTATTAAATTAAGCACAACTTAACACATGTAGGAGTGCACCCTCAATCGATGGCATTTTTCCCCCTTTTTTTCCCCCGTAGCTTGACCCTTAAAAAGATGAACTTTTCATGGATTTTGCTATTTTATAATAAATGTTTAAAAATTGGTTGTTTTCTCACATGGTTTTCTGTATTCATATTGCATTATTATTTATTTACATGTATTTATTTATTATTATTTTTTTTGGGGGGGGTGGGAGTATAATCCTTGATGTAATGTAACTTTTCAAATAAAAAAAAACTCGACGCTTCGATCAGTATGCTCTGATCATCTTCAGGAGAATTTCTGTGTAATCCTTCATGTCATGTAACTTTACAAAAGAAAATGTTCAAAAAATTCTGTCATGTGCCTGTGAATGGACGCATGATTTGTTAACGTCAATAAAGAAGTTTTCTCTTTCACCTAACGGTTAATTTAACAAATATTTTACACTTGACTGCGCATGTACACAAAACTGACTGTACATACATGTACATGTGGTTAACAATCCAAGCAACCCATTTGTTTTGACAACAACCGGGCGTCTCCAAAATATGTAAAGGAGTGTGTCTAAAATTACAATAACCTACACATTGAAGCCACTCCCAACCACTAAATTCTGTTCTTTAGCAACCTTCAGTACATACATGTACAAGCCTGCTGTCCTTTCCAAGTAATCTTACAAAATCAACTGTGTGCCACCCAAGGCCACTGTAAATGTTTGAACATTATTAGTATGGCCTGCAATGTATCGATGGGAGACCACTTTACCCTGTAATCTCAGTGGTGTGACAGTGCACAGAAGGGTAACCATAGGAGGCCACTGGCAAGAGCTAAGAATAGCTTGGAGTAGCCTGAATGGGTTGTTTCAAAAATTGCAGGAGGGTTAACCCTAACCACCAACCCTCAGCTATTTTGGCTAAGAGCCTTCTTGAATCCTCCAAAATCAAACATCATGTAGTAATACCACCACTCAAATAACTGTTGACCTTTTCAAACTCCATCTCTTATTCCCAGGGAATAAAACCCCAGGGCTCGCCAAAAATGTTATAACCGCCCAAGCTTAGTCTGAAGCACAGTCCAAGTAGGTAATTTTCCCCAAAGACGAACGGGAATGTTAATTTATCAAAAATTACCATTGTGAACAAAACACTTTACAGTAAGTACATGTAACGTCAATAAAGGCAATATTTAACATCATTTAGGCAATGCTTTATGCCATATATTTGTGAAATATATTTGTGAAATTCCTGTCTATGAGGATATCATGGATGTTCCATTAAAAACAAACACTACAGGAAATTGCCGGTAAAATAGCGGAAAACATTGGCAATAACAAAATTTAAAAAATTTATTGAAATTCCCCACATTCAACTTGAGCCATTGTCCAGTGTTACAGTGCCTCATGTAGATGCTGTAAATGGTCGTTGATTACCTGTACATAGGCCTATTTATGTTTTATTATTTGAATCGCATCCAATAATAATATAATACTAAATAAGTGATTTCAGTTTCAGTTTGACAATTCTTTTAAACACACTATTTTATTAATGTTTTGGCTTAAATTTATTTACAATAAAAGGTGGGAATTCATACTGTTAAGATCCTATAACTTAAAGTAACCCCTTTTGACTCCAAATACTGGTTTATTACAAGTAAATGTAGCCTTACAGCAAAGGTTTGTTAAGTCACTGCAAACAGCAGCAACCCCTATCAATAATTATCGGCGTATGCAGCATTCATTTCTCAGCACATGCGCCCACTGTGCATACACATGTATCCATGACCCTCATAGAAAGTAGAAGTGCACAGCCACAGAGCTATGCAGTAGGCATACACACAACACAATCTCCCCACATCTGTTTCACACCTACGCACTACATGTATCACTTTACATTACACACAAAGTGACCTCGCTAAATTCCTACATCCACACTGTGTTATGATCCTACTACTACCAGTGTTCCCCTGGCCCTCCACACACATGACACAGGGTCAGGGCCATAAAGGCATCATCAGTATCACTAGACACTAGTCTACTAGATTTCCCTATCCACTGAAACTTGAAAGAGCAAGGGCAAGGGCAAGTCCTGGTTTAAACGTTACATGGTTAGTAACACTAACTAGTAACAGTAACACTACAAAGAAATTAAACAAGTGACTCAAAGCATTTGATAAAATTGGTTGACTTGTCACAGAAGTTGTCACAAGACTAGTAGTAGAGTCCAGTTGTCAAGGTCAGGATTGAGTTGTCACAAGGGTCGAGTTGTCTAAGTTATAGTATATAGGCCTAGGCTACCCCAACCCCAGATCAGATGGTGACATCACAAAATAATAGTAGTACTGTAACGGAATTACTTTACTTGACTCACTACACAACACAATGACCAGACATGAACTACACTGCACTTGACTTATGACATGAACTATGTGACTGAAAACCTTGGACATGGGACTGACCATGACAGAGCATGCTGGGATACCTTGATCCAAGATGGCGTTTGAGAATATTAAATAATCGTTTCAGTTCTTCAAATCTATATCCGTCTCAATCCTTCATATTAAACCTAGCCTGATCACCATCGAACAAATTATGTAACAGCTAAAGTGTTACAATGGCGTAGTCGGCAGGATGGCTGTTTAGACTGGCAGATTTCGATGGATTTTGAGGATGATTGACTAAAGAATTGAACTTGAATTGAAGATGATGCTGAGTGAGTAGAGAACAATTACGATGATTTGATCACAGTAATAAACATTATGTACAATTTGTATGATGACTACATCGCTTGAGATAAACTAGCAATAGTCCGAAGTCAATCCTACTGATATTTGAGGCCAAATCATGGCTGAGAGAACTGTAATTTTGCAACAAAAACTTTGCTGAATTTGAGGTCAAAATGGCTGAGAGGGCGGTATTTCTTCGTCGCTTCACAAGCGAATACATAGTTCACCTATGTCAGCTAAACCACATAGATATAAATGAGATTAAGACAAAGCAAGAAAGGATCCAATGCCTTAGTGACCTTCCCCAAATGAAGGAACCCCAACCTGAGCAGCCCCAAAAGCAGCCAGAACAAGTCGATATCTCACAGTTGTTGTTGAAGATGGAAGAAAATCGCAAACAGGAGACCGAAGTCCTCTGCCAAACCCTGCTGAAGGCAGTGACTGAAGCTACCAAGGCTACAGTTCCCACCAAGATCAGATTTGGCCCCAAATTGCCTGATTTCCATAAGTTGTCTGGTGACGATGACATCACATGTTATTTGACGACTTTTGAAAGAATGGCTACAGCAGAGAAAAGACCAAAAGAAGAGTGGCCCCGCCTACTCGAACCTTACCTCACCGGTAAAGCACAAAAAGCCTTCCACGCTCTGACCGAAGAAGATAAGAAAGATTATTCAAAGATCGTTGCCATTATTCTTCGTCACTACCAGTTGACACCAGAAGCATACCGTTTGAAGTTCAAAAGTGCTTCAAAGAAATCAGATGAAACTTTTGAAGAGTTTGCAACAAGGCTGGAGCTCTACTTCAAAAGATGGACCAAGCCTTCCGACGAATCCCTAGCATCAGAAGATGTTAAGAGAATGATGGAGCTTATCATGACAGATCAGCTTCTCAGCTCCATGGCTGATGAACGTCTCCGTCTTAAACTCAGAGAAAAGAAACTACCTACGACACAGGCTACAGCCAAAGCCGCTGATGAACATATTCTTAACCGAAAGATGTCGTTTAACCAAAACACTTCAGCAAAGCCCCAACAGTTCAATAGTCAGAACTCTCACGGCTTCACGTCCCGATCCAACCAATCGGACCTTAGACATGAGCGTCAAGACCAATCCAAGTCAGACAGTAGTCCTGGTAAATCGTCCTACACAAAGGGACGCCCACCACCCAAAACTACTGGAAAGTTTGACTCTGTCTGTTACAGATGTCATGAGATTGGTCATCGCATAGCTGACTGCCCCTACCCGCCAGCACAATCAAAACAATATCAGCCAAGGACAGATTCCAAACCATCCACACAGAAGTTTGGTGACACCCCGACTAAACCTGCTGAAACAGCAAGGCCACAAGTAAATTTCTTGATGAAGTCCTCCCCGGATGATCCCCCTGTGATCGAGAAAAAAGATAGTGGCCCCTGCATCGTTGTGACCATTGGTGACCGTGATGTTTCAGCCTTGATAGACACCGGTTCCTGTGTTTCCCTCATCACAGTAGAGTTATGTCGATCCCTATCGCTAACAACAAATCCCAAGGCCTAAAACTCATCGCTCTACATGGTTGATGGAACCAAATTTGCATCCATGGGAGAAATAGAGACTTCAATAGAAGTCGCTGGTGTAGAAACCCAAATGCACCTACAGTTGATGAAAACCATGCCAACTCCACTTCTACTCGGGCGAGATTTTGCAAAGCAAGTCAACCTTGTGATGGATTTTCGCATGAATTCATTCTGGTTGGAAGATGGCACTGGTGACCACCGCATCAAGTGGCCAATGTTGGGCTTACCATCACACGAGCCCCTGCAGAAAGAGGACAGTGACCCCCCTGAATTTGACACTGAACCAACTTCAACCACCATTGAAAGTCTTCATCTTGACAATCTACTTGAAGAATTCCCTGATGTGATAACCGAAAAGCCAGGGCGAACAGACATTGTAAACCATCGCATTTACACTGGAGATTCACAACCTCTCCGCAGTCCGATATATCGTCTTTCTGATGATCGCCGTCAGTCACTACGGAAACAGTTGGACGAAATGCTAGCAGATGGGAGAATTGTGCCCTCTTGTTCACCATGGGCATCCCCTGTAGTAATGGTCCCAAAGAAAGAGAAAGGTAAATACAGACTTTGCGTCGATTATAGAAAACTGAATAGAATAACAAAGCTTGATGCCTACCCAATGCCCACTATTGACTCCATCTTAGAATCACTACATGGCGCTAAGATCTTCAGTTCTCTTGATTTAAAGAGTGGTTTTCATCAAATGATAATGCACCCTGACGACCAGGAGAAAACTGCATTTATATGCGAGGAAGGACTTTTCCAGTTCACGGTGCTACCATTTGGAGTAGTCAATGTACCCGCGAGTTTCCAAAGATTAATGGAAATTGTCCTCCATGGTCTGATTGGGAAGATCTGCTATGTCTATCTCGATGACATTATATGCTATTCATGTACACCTGAACAACACGCCGCCGATCTCCGTCAGATTTTCCAGAGATTACGACAGTCTGGCCTGACCGTCAATACACAAAAGTGCACCTTCAGCTGCACCAGCATGAAGTACCTTGGCCATGTAATTGGAGATGATGGCATTCGCACTGATCCTGAGAAAGTTCAAGGAATCTTTGACTACCCCACCCCCATGAATCTGAAGCAACTTGAGAGGTTCTTGGGTATGGTGACATGGTATTCGAAGTTCATACCCCACCTGGCTGACATCGCAGCCCCACTTAACCAACTACGACATAAAACTGCCAAATGGAAATGGACTGAGGAATGTCACTCGTCCTTCACAGAGATGAAGTCAATTCTCACTTCAGAACCAGTACTGGCCTACCCAGATCTAAACAGACCATTCATTATTCACACTGATGCAAGCAACACCGGTTTGGGGGCAGTACTTTTGCAAGAGACGGATGGACAGCTTCACACAATAGCCTATGCCAGCCGTTCTCTTGATACTTGTGAAAGAAATTACAGCACCACTGAGCGAGAGTGTTTGGCCGTGATTTGGGCGTTGGAGAAATGGAGAGTGTACCTTGAGGGGAAACGCTTGCAAGTAGTTACTGATCACCAGGCCCTCACTTGGCTTTTCAAAAAAGCCAGACTCACCGGCAAGTTAGCTCGATGGGTGTTGAGATTACAAGATTTCTGCTTCGATGTGACCTACCGACCCGGTGCCCTACATCTGGTCCCAGATGCCCTCTCACGAGCCCACGATAATGTAATTGTTGGAATGGTCCGGAGTTTGCCAACCATAGCTCCAGATATGTCTACATATGATGACAATCAAATTACCAATGCTGACATCACAGACGAAAACTGCTCCGCACCACGCTGTGAACACCCTCAGACTAACACTGTTGACTGGATCCAGTGTGATGGTTGTGATCGCTGGTATCATCAATTGTGTGTGCGTGTTAAGCAGAAGCAAGCGCAACAAATGCCCTCCTACACGTGCCCTCGATGTAAAAAGAAACGTTGGGAAACGAGACGAGACATGGAGTGGCAGACTATAGCTGAACGCCCACCAGACGAGGCAACAATCCCATTGCCAGATATCGCGGAGTTACAAAACAAACAAGCCACTGATCCATCTCTTGCTGTGCTAAGAAAGGATTTTAAAGAGTCCCCTGTGTACCGCCTCAAAGATGATGTCTTGTACCACTACCACCACTCAAAATGGAAACTGGTAGTACCCGAATCCCTGAAAAAAGTGGTTCTACTTGCCTGTCACTCAAAACCTACCGCCGGTCACCTCGGCCGCACCAAAACTCTGCAGCGACTTCATAGTCTCCATCTATGGTGGAAGGGAATAATCACTGATGTGCGAAATTTCGTCAGAGCTTGTAAGATGTGTAGGCAGACCAAGCCAGTGTTTCGTAAGCCACCAGGGCTTATGCTTTCAACCACATCCACGACTCCATGGGAGATTGTTGGTGTCGATTTAATGGGCCCCCTGCCAAAGAGTCACAGTGGACACGAGTTTCTACTTGTTGCAGTTGACCATTACTCGAAATGGGTTGAAGTGTTTCCACTACGCAAAGCCACAGGAAAAGCCGTAGCGTGTCTGATCGTTAGACAGTTGTTCAGTCGATATGGTGCCCCACGGAAACTGCTATCGGACAACGGTCCTCAATTTACGTGCAGGGCGATGGAAGCTGTATGTGTTGAATGGGGAGTAGAACAAGTCTTCATCTCGCCTTATCACCCTCAGTCAAATTGGGTAGAACGAGTGAATCGTAACCTCAAAGCCATGATGCAGTCCTACGTCGGTGATGATCATCGTACTTGGGATGTCCACGTTGCGGAGTTCGCATTCGCAATGAACTCAGTTGCACATGCTACTACAGGTATGGCACCCAGCATTTTGATGACTGGAAGGATGCTTCGAACACCTCTGACAAACAAACTTAAAATCGACACCATTCTCCCAGAAGACCCCGCCCCTCCGGAAGTTCCCGCCCCCTCGGAAGACCATGCCCCCCCGGCAGACCTCGCCCTTCTCAGACAGAGCGTAGCTGAGCACAGTGACCGTGCTAAGGAGAAGAGAAAAAAAATACTATGACAAACGACGCCGTGTCGCCGAATTGACCATTGGAGAAACAGTGATGCTGAAGACACACCCCCTGTCAAACACGAAGAAACATTTCGCTGCGAAACTCGCGCCAAGATGGTGTGGACCGTTCATTGTCACGGAGAGACTCACTCCTGTTAACTACAAACTTATCGCGATGGATAATGCCAAGAAGGAACTGATTGCCCATATTGATCAGACGAAATCATGTGGACTTTAAGTGCGAACTTTTGTGAAACAAAGTGTCGATCTCCTTCAATTAGGTTGCCCTGTTGTTATTCGAGCTGGCCTGGATAATATTTTTGGCAATTTTTTGTTCAAAACAAAATGTTAGATGATAACTTTGGAATTTATTTTCGGTTTTGTGCATGAAACCCAACAGACAACCCAAACTGACAAATCAGAAAGAAAAAAAAAAAAATTAGATAAAACAAACCGATAGCCAGCACCATACTTTTTAAACAGACAAACAGAAACGAGGAAAGGAAAGAAAGAACATGAAGAAAGCCCAACTTTTTAAAATGTTATCTGTGATTAGACTTTTGCTACTAGTCTTTGGACTCTGTAGAACTTTTGAGTGGAACTTTACAACTTAAAGATTACAGTTAGTTTTTGATCTCGATGTGTTTTAAACAATTCTCCACATTATGCCTTTTCTAGTGGAGGGGAGTGTAACGGAATTACTTACTTGACTCACTACACAGTACACTGTACACAACACAATGACCAGACATGAACTACACTGCACTTGACTTATGACATGAACTATGTGACTGAAAACCTTGGTCATGGGACTGACCATGACAGAGCATGCTGGGATACCTTGATCCAAGATGGCGTTTGAGAATATTAAATAATCGTTTCAGTTCTTCAAATCTATATCCGTCTCAATCCTTCATATTATTTAAACCTAGCCTGATCACCATCGAACAAATTATGTAACAGCTAAAGTGTTACAGTACTTACCAATCATGTTGCATTGTTGGATTATTCATGGAGGAAAAAAAGGCAAATATGATGATCTTCAGTGATCTTCTGACTATGTGTTTACTACGAATGAAGGAAGTAACTGAGTGGGCGTGTACGCGGAAATACCCACGGATTGCATGCAATATTATGGGAAATTACCAAACCGCCAGTACGTGTATGGGCCCGCACGTACGTTCTGCTCCCATTGGCCCTGCAATATTTAGTTTAGAATCGTGCACCAGCGTGCTGGTACCCGCGCAGGCAAGTTCAGTTCCCGCGGTACTGCAACATTCCTTGACAACAGAGGTCTCCCTCGTGTAAACAATCAACTTTGACCCTATCTAGCGCGCCGAGTTTAAATAACTTTTCCTTTAAATTGACGTTACAAACACTCCAACTCGTGAATAAACGACACACAAGCACATTGAGTGACAAAACTACCAAGAAGATGTGTAATGGACCAGAAATTGGTTGCTAAGGTAATTATTTTTTTTAAAGGTAAGGGTTAAAAAGCACTTAATTTAAATCCATAATTTCTCAGTTTCAAAAGTTTTTGTGAAGAATTGGAAAATAGGTTTCACGAGATGAATGGTTTGAATTTACAAACACGCTTACACTTTCTTACTACATTTTTCCTTTTCCTTTTTGGGGCATTTTAGAAACTATAAAATGGAGCATCATCTTACTGTTCTGGAAGCACTTTGTCGAATCTGTGGAAACAGACAAATGAGCTCAGCCTAAAAAGCGAAGCGAAAATCTAAAATAGTTGTAGTGATATGGTGATATAACATAAATTAATCAGAAAATTAATAATTATTATTAAAATGATTCCCTTGCTTTACAAACTACATCAATCGGGAGGCGATTTTTTTTTCTGCAAATAAGAATTGCCATCCCACAATATTTCAGCCAATCACATGGCACGTTATTTAAGATGACGAATATGTATAAGACATCTGATTGGCTGAAATATCGCGGGATGGCAATTCTTGTTTGCAGAAAAAAAATCGTGGGCGGGGTAACAACAGAATTTTCAACATATGCAAACGTCTAGTCACTACCAAAAGAAAAATGGTAGTAACGCAATGTTTACACATCCGGGAACTTCATACCCTCATAAATCATTTCTATTTTTTGATTCTTCCCTAAAAACTTTAACATCGTTTTTATAGCCCAAACAGAAGTGCCTTAATATCCAATGACAAAAATGTCCCCGAGTTGACTATTTTATCCACGAACAAATTCGCAGGGATTTTCTGTTTGGATTTTGTGGAAATTAGACTCAACATGACGTGAAGAAGCCTTGTTAACATAATAAGGGTCAATACACTGATACAATCATGAATAATGCGGCTAACAGCGATGACAAAAAAAACCGCGAAAACCTCGTTTGTTTACATCGCCTACTTAGTATGCTAATAAGCCTTGAAGTCGCGCATGTGCACAAGCTAAACTTTGCCACAGAACGTACGTGGCCCTGTATGGGGGCGTCCGGTCGTATAAGCCTTATCGCTAAAAATAGCACTGAAGCAACTGCCGCAAAGCATACAGGGATACAAAAAGGGGCATCTGTTTGGCGCAGCTGCAGCTTTTGTGACGTCAATAATATTTTGTTTGTCCGCGCGGCACGCAGTGGCGCTGTTGCGCCCACAGACATCCCACAATTCCTTGCAGCTGCTATTAGCTTATGGGCGGCCATTGGGGCAAAAATGACAAACTAAAAAATTAAAATTAAAATTAAAATTAAAAATAAAATTTAAAAATTTAAAAAAAATTAAAAAATAAAGCGCGCGCCGTACATAAAATACAAATATCTGACGTCACGCTTTGATGAGGAGATCAAGGCTCGTGAATGTATACCGCAAGAGGGCGCTATAATAAAATTAATTTGGTGCATATGCAGTGACCGTCCGTACCGTCCGGTCGTCGGCGTCGTAAATTACCGTGACATGGGCATGGTCAAACTCAAAACAGTCAAAACTAAAGTAATTGGGATTAATTAAGTTAACGTAACACAGTTAAATTCTAAAGCTAAAGTAACGTTAGAACTAAGTCTAAAGTATTATTATTAGTAAGATTTTAAGTTGACAATTCTGCAGGGGCTAGAACGGCACCGAATTCGGCTGAAAACCAGGTAAGATAAGCCTGCTGTAGTGTAGTGTATTGTACTGAGTAACTGGTTCAACATGTTCAAACTAGTTGAGACTGTCTCCCAAATTTCCTATGTAGGCTATGTACATGTAAGTTACATAATTTTACTGTTTTACTTTTACTAAAACAGTGAAAGTCTGTAACGTTAGTCTAACCATGGTCTACTAACAATGGTCATGGAGGAAGATGTTTTCCTTCCTCCATGCTCTAACTGTGTTAACGTTAGTCTTATTATTATTAATTATTGTCGGATATGACCCAAGACTTGACAAGACTTTAAGACAGCTACACTAGTGTATAGTAACCACTGACTGCAGCTAAAATAGGGTCATGAATTCGGGCCAACTCGTACCCAAGTCAACTCATACCCAAGTCCACTCGTACCCAAGTCCGCTCGTACCCAGGTCAACTCGTACCCAAGTCAACTCGTACCCAGGTCAACTCGTACCCAAGTCATATGATGAAAAAAAAACTAATTATGGAAATAGGTAATTTTTGATAAGTATTTTTGGCATTATTTTGGCTAGGCCCAATATTTTTGTTTTATCGCTGAAGTAATTTTTTATCATACGAAAAAAAAGGAATAAAGGAAAGATATAATTTTTGGTAAGTATTTTTGCCGTTATTTTGGCTATATTTTTGTTTTATCGTTGAAGTATTTTTTTATCATACGAAAAAATAAAAAAAATGAAGGAAAGATATTAGCCAGCAAGGCGTCCCTATTTTATTTTTGGATGCCCTGTAAAAATGTACATGGTAGGACGCCTTTGAAGACGTAAGAAAAAAATTATTGCGTATGAAAAATATTAATACTGCATGGGTACGAGTTGACCTGGGTATGAGTTGACCTGGGTAAGATGTTTTGGATACGAGTTGACTTGGGTACGAGTTGACTTTGGTACGAGTTGACCTGATTTGGCCAGCATATTAGTATTTAATGTCAGTCACTGTATAATTCAGCACAGAAAGAATGTCGTATCCGACTGCCACTTTTTCTCATTAAATATAACCAATAATGTAATCTTACATACCTAGTAAGGTGGAGAACATATGGATGATGATGGACATATACTTCAAATTATTCCAGGATATTTATTTCATGAAAAATCAGGCATTTTTGGTTATACGATGACTTCCTCAGTCATGTCGGTCTGATCTTGTCAACTCCCCAATTAGTGACCAACATGGTAATTGTACATGCGCAGTGGCAACTATAATAGGATCCTTCTATTTTCTGAAGGGGAGGATTTTTTTAGAAGGGAAATAAAGTCCGAAAACCATCATAAAAGTGGATTTTAAAGATAGTTTTCGCTTTCTGTACCCCCAAAAATCGATGGAATCATTTTTGAACTGGTTAGTGGTTGAAAATTTTTTTTCAAAAAACCCATAAAAAGTGGCGGTCGGATACGACATTCTTTCCTTCAGCATGCAAAGCCAAAGCGAACCTGGAAACCAGCAAATTGGCCCGAACCAACTTGGCACAGGCTTTAAATTGAAATGTTAATGATACTTTTTTGTTGGTGCAGAGGGTCAGAATACCGACAATGCATTCCCACTACTGTAGGTCAACAAAACTTGTGAGTGGTAACGTAATTCAGGTACATGTTAATAATTTACGTTAGACTTTATACTTGTACTGTAAATGTAGCTATTCCGAATATTGTGTACGAATACCAACTGAGGGATCGGATACAGTCAGTGGGACCATCATTCATTCGTGCAATTGGTCAACTCGGTGTATGGCACAGGCACTGCTACACAACGAGAGACGGCTGGTCAGTCTTGACGACGCGGACCACCAGGGCTTGACTACACGGGGTGTCTGGACGGGGCCAGAGTGTGTATCAGACCAAACTAGCTACATGTAGGCTAGCGTCAATCGACGCACTGCCCCACTGGATCAACGAACGAGGCACTGGACCGTCGCACTTCAAGTTAGTATAGGTATCGCACTGTCATGGATAGACTCACACTACGGATATTATTTGGAACTGCCCCCGAGAAAACGAAATCTCAGGGTTTATATAGGAATCTGGGGCCTAGGAATAAAACATTAGCCTAGTTTAGCGTTTTAACCAATGAGAAGCTTCCCTTCCGTGTCTAAGGGTAGAAACATCTGCAAAATCAGGTTATGCAACAGGTCTTTGTTCCATTTAAGGAAAGGTATTTGACGAAAGAAAAGTGAGTGACAACTTGGACAGGAGGCGTGTTCAAGTGGACAATGCTTACTGGGGTTGCTAAGATGTTGGAGACGTTGTCCATTTTGTCATCTGCTAAAAACACATGCTTATAAATCAGTATCAAACACGGGTAAGCTTTGAAAATCTTTGAAAAACTTTTGCTCTGCAGATTCTGATCACCGACCGCACACCATGTTTGAAGAATCAATTAACTGCACGATGATTGACCCAGAAACCATCATCTGTAACGGCACAACATACAAGGAGCCCGAAGGCCCTCTCAACATCCATGATCAACTCTTCTGGATCTATATTGGGATATACTGTGCACTGGTTCTGTTTGCTGGTAAGTATTCGGCAAGTCTGATGGTCAACAGACCTTTGTCTAGACCTACATACATGTACATCTAAGGTAATTCAGCTTACAATGCCTGACTGAGTGACCGGCAAACAAGGGTGAACACCACACTAGCCTTTCAGGCCTCAGTGGTCGAAATTACCACAAATAATAATAATAATAATAATGGAGGCATTTTTAGAGCGCTCTTATACGACATATCAGCACGCTGCACATTATTATCCCTGCTCATCAGGCGCATAAATCATTCCTGAAACCATCTCGGCTCCCTGGGCAGTATACAGCTCAATTGCTGCCATTTCGGCACATATAGGGCTAATCAAACAACAACCAACTCGGCCCTCACAGGTACCCATTTTACTCCTAGGTGGAGAGAAGCAATGATGGTAAACTGTCTTGCTCAAGGACACTAGCACCACCAATGCGGTCGGGATTCGAACCTGCATTCTGACGACTCGGCCATCAGAACACAAATCCGATGCGCTAAACCGCTCGGCCATGGCACTCGGTGTTTTCGGTTATTTCGGGAACCGAATACCCAAATTTGGAAATCTTCAGATACCAGGGTACCCTTAGACAATTTTGTAATTTAACACAATACTCCCCAATGTAATATAACCAAAACGAACACAGGTTTCTCTCGTTTTATTAGAGTCATGGTAAATTCAGAGACTTCCATTTGTGTGGCTTAAATCTTCAGTTGAAATTTTCAAGTCGTTTACAGATAATAACTGCCTTAGTGGTTGTTTTAACCCTAACCCCTTGGGTATTTTTACTAGAAAGTATCCTGAATCCACCAAAATCCACCAATTTTGTCACACACAAAATGCTGGTGTCCTGAATCCATCAGAATCCGCCAGTGTAGATATTGGACATATCCTGAATCCGCCAAAATCCACCACTAAATTTTTGGTGGATTTTGGCGGATTCAGGATACCATGCTCACATGAAAATTTGTATAGTATGTTGCTGCATAGAATCCATCAAAATCTAACATATACAGTACATGTAACTATAATCCATCAACCAACATGACCAAGCAGTTAAAAACTATTGAAATCCTGAATCCATCAAAATCTGCCACATGCTCAATGTGGAGGTATCCTGAATCCGCCAAAATCTTCCAATACAGGGGGGTGGATTTTGATGGATTCAGGGTGGTTAGGGTTAATTTATTCACATGCTTTGCATCGTTGTTTAACCCTCCTACTTCTGGTACCTTTTTCATACAAGTTGATCCGCCATTTGAAACCATTCGCTTTTGTGGTTTTGAATGGTGAAATAACTGTGTACAGTATTGATTCCCCCAAATGGTTTTGAATGGTAGGTCAGCTAATACAAAACCTTGTTTGGATCTTTCCAAATGGTAGTGCAGCTAATACAAAATCTTGTTTGGATACTTCTAAGTGGTGAATCAATGGACCCTCTATGCATTTGAATGGTAGTAAAGCTTGCTACCAACACTGTTCAAATGGTATCACCATGTGTGTACAAAACCAATGGGCATTTTGGTAAGTGGAAATTTTGAATGGTTTCAAATGGTCAAACAGTAGGAGGGTTAATTACCTTTTCAAGGGTTACTAAAATCTAAGGTGGACTAATACAATTCAGTTGTTATTGGACCTGCTGGCTACTATGAAATTCAAGTTAATTTCAACACAAGGGAAATTGTTAACATGGATTAATTTGTGCTGTTAAATTGGCAGACCAATGTTGTAATGTTGTACTGTCCTGGCTTAAAGGGACAATATTATCATGATCAGAGCAGAATTTCAACAGGGCATGGAATCGGTGCCCTTGTTTAAGATGAACACAGTGACTGGAAATTACTCATTTATGCAGCAGCAACGGTGACGACCATATCATGTGGAGTGTCGTGGCCGAGCGGTCTAGCTTACCGGACTCAAGTTCTGGTGTTAGCAGCAGAATGTGGGTTCGAATCCTGGCCATGACACTTGTGTCCTTGAGCAAGACACTTAACCATAATTGCTTCTCTCCACCCAGGGGTTAAATGGGTACCTGTGAGGGCAGAGTTGGTTGATGAGCCCTATATGCGCTGTAATTGCAGCAATTGAGCTGTATACTCCCCAGGGAGCTGAGATGGTTTCAGGAATGATTTATGAGCCTTATGAGCAGGGGTAATGTTATTTTAATGCGCCTTGAGCACCACTTAGTTGGTGGATACGTGCGCTATATAAGTCCACACATTATTATTATTATTTTCAAGTTAGTGAGTTTATCTACATGTAAAACTAGCACTCTGATTCCATGCCCTGTTGATCGAGATGATACTGTCCCTTCAAATCAGTGATTTATTCCCCACCAGGGCTGATGTCTGGTCTGACTATGGGGCTCCTCTCCCTTGATATCCTGAGTCTCCGCGTACTCGCCGATGGGGGCAAGCCGCATGAACGCAAGTACGCCAAGCGGATCATGCCGGTCGTGGCCCGACACCATCTGTTGCTGGTCACTCTACTGCTCGCCAATGCAGCGGCCGTAGAATCCATGCCGATCTTTCTGGACCGAGTGACCGACCCAATTATAGCCATCAGTGTTTCGGTCACAGCTGTGCTACTTTTTGGAGAGTGAGTAGTATGTAGTGCCCATATTTTCCAAAATATTAGTCACAGTAAAGGTTTTAAATTAAATGCATGTATGACATGTACTTCAAAACTGTTTTAAAAACCATGCATTTGGCAATTTAAAAAAAAAATATTTTAATCAAAATTATTTGTTTTCCTTTGTTCAAAGATAATAAAAAAAATTCAGATTAAAAAGAAAATTGCTGATAATTAACCCTAACCCTCCTAAATCCTCTATAAATAATCCTCCGGAGGATTTGGAGGATTATGGAGGATTGAGGAGGGTCGTGCATTTGATAGTGGAGGATTGTGGAGGATTGAGGAAGCATGGTTCAAAGAGATCCTGGAGGATTGTGGAGGATTGAGGGCATAATGGAAATTTACTTTGGATGAATGTGGAGGATTATGGAGGATTATGGAGGATTGTGAAGGATTGACAGAAACATAATCTTGTATCCTCCGGAGGATTTGGAGGATTTTGGAGGAATGAGGCACGTTTGAAAATCACCAATTGGAGGATTATGGAGGATTGAGGAGGGTCGTGCATTTTATAGTGGAGGATTATGAAGGATTGAGGCAGTGAGCTTCATGCATAAACTCAAGTTGGAGGATTATGAAGGATTGAGGCAGTAAGTTTCATGCACAAACACATTTCGGAGGATTATGAAGGATTGAGGAAGGTACCTGGTAATTAAGGCTAGGGAGTTGGGGTTAATGTTTAACTTTAAAGATGTTTGTTATGTGTGAATATTCTGCGTTATTTGTTTTACCAGCATTTAAGTAAATAATCTAATTATGTCCATTTTCTTTGTTTTCAATCAGTACACACTTTGTTATTTTCCTTAACCCTGTTACACATGGAGGCCACTCCCAACCACTAAATGTCCAATATGTTGTACACATATCATTTATGCATACAAGCCACACTAACCCTTGTAAGTAATCTTGTATGTAAAACTCTGTGGCCACTGGAGACCACTGTAAAAAAAAAACTGTGGGATTTTCAGCAGTTATTTTGTAAACACAGACTCTCAAGAGTAAGCCACCACCAGCCACTGAGACTGGAACATAATAGTATGCCCCTGCAATACATCAATCACAAACCACTAAAACCAACAGACATATG
This sequence comes from Zoroaster sp. YZ-2022, assembly GCA_029582265.1. Taxonomy (NCBI): domain Eukaryota; kingdom Metazoa; phylum Echinodermata; class Asteroidea; order Forcipulatida; family Zoroasteridae; genus Zoroaster; species Zoroaster sp. YZ-2022. The sequence continues at coordinate 15,250,247 of CM055837.1, forward strand.
AGGTATTATGTTACTATGCAGTATAGCCATTAGGAGCCACTGCCTTCCATAACAATGGCTTGGAGTGGCCTCAATGGTTTGTTCATAAATTCGCACTGATAGTAGGAAGGTTAAAGAGAGGAAATAGATTTCTTGCAAGCGAAATTTACAAAATAATTGACAGTAGTAAGCATTGGTAAATTATCCTACATTGTAGGTTGCCATTATTTGACAAACGATTATTGATCATGCTGCATCACAAATTCATTCATTATCCATTCCTCATTCAATTTCTTAACTAGGGTAGTCTGTTGCTATCAGAAATCTGTTACCTACATGAAGTGTGCCACTCGTGTACTAACCTAGTCCACGGCACAGCACCAGAAGTCTATTACCTACATGAAGTGTGCCACTCGTGTACTAACCTAGTCCACGGCACAGTACCAGAAGTCTATTACCTACATGAAGTGGGCCACTCGTGTACTAACCTAGTCCACGGCACAGAACCAGAAGTCTGTTACCTACATGAAGTGTGCCGCTTGTGTACTAACCTAGTCCACGGCACAGTACTCCAAGAACAATGGATTTGGGCCATTTGTGACATACTGTTTCACAGACTGATGTGCAAGGTCTCAAAAAGAAGCAGTGCAGTCTGGGAGACTTACCCGGCGTGTGAGAGAACTGTATCTCACGAGCACACCTTAGCGTTTATCACGTTCACCCATTGTTCACCCATTGTTCACTCGTGTCTAGTTTCACATTGCGTTCTAAGATCTAGCTTTGCACATCAAGCGCCCCATCCCATGATGCCTTACGGCAGGCCGGGCAGGGAAGCAAAACTTGTAACCATGCTCGCTGTGCGTGCGCGCATTTGTACAATGGCGTGGTATGGATTACAGCAGGCTGGCAGACTTCATGTATATGTACGTAGTAGACTTCTGATACTATGCAACTTTAAACAAACGGCTATCTTAATATTATCATTTTCATGAAAAGGAACACTGCACTCCAAAAAAAAGTATGTAAAGGTAACGAGGTTGCTGCAGAATTTGGAAATGAGAATGCTTTTTCTGAAAAGAAAATTGAAGAAATTTGCTCAGAATAGGAAAATTTACCTTTTTGGGTATGCATTGCTTTATGTGAAATGCTTTACGTGTAGGAAATCTTCGACAGTTGAAAGAATGAACCTGTGTTTAAAAAAAATTTATGAAAAAAGAAAGAAACAAAATATTTGTAAGCAAATTATAAAGTTACTGTGTTTATTCCTAAATATTTTTTTATAAAAATGGATACTTAACCCATGTTACGTACCTCAATATTGATCTATGCATTCTTTTCCTAAAACCCTTCTGTGACTTCAAGGGTCAAAATCAGTCAGAATGTTGATATGCTTTCCAAGGTATATCTAGTGCAGCTGAAAGTGCACTTAAAACCTTATTTGTTTTACACGTAAGTACATAGGTCAAAATGAGTTGACTGTTTTATTACTGGTAGAAGCATTGTCTTGTATTGTCCAGGGTGGTCAAAATGACAGTCAAAACCAGTCACAAATGCCCCAGGTGTGCGCAGTTGGTTCAACAGTCACAAACGGGCGGTTGACCGATTTTGACCGCTATTGCTATTTGCCACAGAAGTTCAGCTGTACAGTAGAAGGGTTGATAAACTCAATCTTTGCTAATGTTTTGTTCTGTTTATATTTGTCTTCTAGTATGTAACCTTTTTGTGAAATGTACGCAGCAAGTGTGGGAACTTATTGTTAATTTTTTGGAAATATCTTTTTATTGTGATTGTTATTTTGCATCCATGTTTACATTTAGGGAGGAGAGCCAAAGTCATGGTACAGCCAAGCCTTTGAGAAGCCCGGCCAGGCCGAGGCTACCTGGCCTCCTAGTTGTCTTTTGTGAGTCCTAATCCTGTAACAATACAGTACCTGCCAATCAACATAACCTGGGCTTCTGGAGGGCCAAGCCCAGGCAAGCAAAGCTCATTATATAGGCCAGTAGGCAGGGGAAAAAACCTAGGCCTGGCCGGGTTTCTCAAAGGCTTGGCTGTACCATGACTTTGGCCCTTGTCCCTTAGGGACCCATGGTCCCTTCTGTAGATCAATCCTTCGTTATTTATAACCTGTGATTCTATAGAGGTCATGTCCTTTTGTCTTGGCATTTGATGGTTCCGGTTAAAAATGTTCCCATAGACATTACGATATTCTAATGGAAGTGTCCTGTACTGAGGGACAGTGGGCTTGCCCCTAAAGAGAATCAGGCATGCAGCTTTTCAACGGATCAGCTGATTTCCTCTTTTTTGGTTTTTCAGCTGTGCCATTGAAAACTGAAAAACAGTGTATAAATTCTTGCTGTGCCTGGCATTTTCCTCTTTTTTTTGGACAAACTGCAGTTGCATGCCTGGAGAATGGAAATCCAGGCCTTATTTACATGTACTCTCTCTCCTTGTTATTTATTTGTAGTAATTCTGTGGAGAAATAAACTTGAAGCCTTGTACTCGTACTCATACTTATGAAAAAGTACTTGACTGCAACTATCGAGTTGGAGTACTCATACTCAATACTCAAGTACATTTTCCTGTACTCATACTCATGAAAAAGTACTCAAGTACAACTATAGAGTTGGAGTACTTATTCTCATCCTTGTACTTAGTCTTGGTGCAAGACGTTACTCGTGATTTTATATGTACATATACGCGTGCCGCGCCGATCCGCTGTGATTTGATAAACCAATCGCCGCTGCGGGCGCCATTCATTCTTGTCCACGGCTGCGCCACCCCCCTTTCCAGAGTGATTGTATAGCGCCAGCTACGGTGGGTGATTTACGACTGGCGCGGGATCGTGTAAGTAGGATCCGCATAATAACGGTCTTGCACAAGACTACCTTGTACTTGGAGTGATTCTGTGGAGTAACAAACTTGAAACTTGAATGTGCCACACTCCAACTGTATGATGTCTTTTTGATTTACTTTGATAGAGTGTTTCCACAGGCTGTATGTACACGATATGGTCTTGCGATTGGTGCTACATTATCACCGTAAGTATTTATGGAAGTGTGTTCCACAGCGATACATTATCAGATTGGGGGAGGGGGAAGGGGAAGGGGAAGATTTTCACAAGCACCTAGGGAAAAAGAAAAAGATAGAAAAGAAGGATGTGATAACAACGGAGTAACAGTCCTCGGACAAAGCCCTTATGCTCATTTGTTGTCATCTATGCACAAATTCTGTGTGAAATGAGAGAGTGTGAAATGAGATGTACATGTATACTCAGGTCCTCTGAAGTCAACATTGCACAAATCCTATGGGACATGCCCAAGAAAAAGTCATATAATAGGGCTGTGCCGGGTATCCGGATACCCGACCGAAACTGTCATTACCCGGTTCCATTTTTCAGTTCCAATTACCCGTAAATGACTTTTTACAATTCGGACTTAACATTTGAGCAGAGTGAACAGAAATCTGTCACTCTTGAACAATGTAATGTTTACACTTTTACAGACAATTATCTTTAAATTCAAGAGATTGCACTCCAATAAAGCCTTTGTAGTATTTAACAGACATTTTCCATTCACTTTTCTCCAACTGTTACATTGATCTGTGATACATTGTATCAAATCGTTAAGACTGCAAATGGCCTGTCAGCGGCTGTTTCAAACAACTTATCAAACCAGCAGCACAGGAGGAAATTGTTTGCCTAATTGTTTTACTTGAATAAAAACACAGTAAAGAAAAGATCGATTTAAGTATGGTATCCTCTGTATTATAAAGGTCAATTTTGTTACCATTTACAGTACATGTATTTGTGCACCACCGGAGGCATGTTTTCAACAAAAATGAAAACGGGTATCCGGGTATCCGAAGTTTCATGATTTCGGGTATCCGGTTCCAAAAATATCCGAAAACGCACACCCCTATCATATAGTAACAGCAGTCATCTGTGCACAAGTCCTATGGGGCATGCTCAGCAAGGTTACTCCAATGATAATATTGAGAACCATAGGAGGTTCACTTGGGTCCTCTGTAGTCATCTCCGCACAAATCCTATGGTGCATTCTCAAGAAAGTCAAATGATAATGGGAACACAATGGAGAACAAGAAAGTTAGTCCGATAATAGTGGGAACAATAGGAGTCCACCCTGGTTTTTGGTTGTCATTTGTGCACAAATCCTATGGGGCATGCCCTACAAAGTTAGTCCAATTGGAACAATAGAAGTTCAACTAAAGTCCTCTGTTGTCATCTGTACACAAATCCTATGACTGTGAAAGTTAGTCCAGCAACAATTAATAGAGTGGAAGTCCATTTCAATATATAATTATAATAATAACTTTATTACTTATAAAGCGCAAAATACATATGTATATGATCTAATGCGCTGTACAAAATAATACTATCTTACAATACTTAAAATTATTAAAATATGACATAAGGGCTGTTCCTTTTCTTCCATTGTTTGGTTTGCTTCTTTTTCTTATAATAGATTGGTAATCCTTCTCATGGTTTTGTTATTCCCGATCGCTTGGCCCATTTCTAAAGTCTTGGATTGTCTCCTTGGAAAAGAACATGGAACCTTCTTCAGAAGAGCAGGTGAGACTTTTTCTTTTGAGAAATATTTAATTGAGGGCGACCATCATTATCCCTCCTACTATAGCTGCACTTTAGTGGCAAGTAGCTATAGAGGTCAAAATCAGTCAACTGCCTGTTTTGACTGTTGACACACAGGGGCATTTTGGACTGGTTTTTTACTGTCATTTTGACCACCCTGAACAATACCAGACAATGCTTTTACCAGTCAAATACGGTCGACTCATTTTGACCTGTAAATGTACATACTACACGTAAAGTTTGACAGTGTTTGGCAAGTATATCAAAATTTTGACTGATTTTGACCCTTGTAGTAGTAGGAGGGTTAAAGGGTCCAATTTCATGACTCAGCTTCTGTGTAAAGTGAAAAATCAATGCTTGCTGAAGCAGAGAAATGAGTACTTACGTAAGGTATTGCACGGATTAGCAAGGAAATTTCTTCTTGTGTGCATGTGTACTCCGTGTTACTAATTTGCCATTTACATTTTTCTGTACTCGTACTCGGGGGAAAAAATTAGAGCACTCTTACTTGAACTTGTATTTGTACTCGGGTACATTTTTCTTTGATCGTTCTCATACTCATGAAAAGTACTCAAGTACAACTATAGAATTGGAGTACTCGTACTCGTACTCAAGTACATTTTTCTGTAGTTTGTACTTGACTTCATCTAGATTTAGAGCACTCATACTTGAACTTGTACTCGGGTACATTTTTCTGTGCTCATCATACTCGTACTCATGAAAAAGTACTCGACTACAACTATGGAGTTGGAGTACTCATACTCATACTCGAACTTGAACTTGTACTCGGGTACATTTTTCTGTGCTCGTACTCGTACTCATGAAAATGTACTCGACTACAACTATGTAGTTGGAGTACTCGTACTCGTACTCAAGTACATTCTTCTGTAGTTCGTACTCATGAAAAAGTAATTGACTACAACTACAGAGTTGGAGTACTCATACTCATCGTTGTACATATACTTAAATTTTTCTGTACTTGTACTCATGAAAAAGGACTGGACTATAAGTCTGTCCTGCACTAAGGATGAGAGTTATTGCTATTTCTGTTTGGTTTCTGTAGAACTTGGGGTCTTAGTCAGCATACACACGGAAAAACAGGAACAAAATGAAGAGCCTCTTTCTCAAGATGAGGTACTGATTATACAGGGCGCCCTCAGCATGCGCAGTAAGGTTGCCAAGGATGTGCATTTGCCTCTAGAAAGCGTGTTTATGTTAGACATCCGAAGCAAGATGGACGCCAAATGTATGCAAGACGTAAGTTAATTGTTTCTGCTGTTGTTTAGGGTGTGGCATTGGTGATAGTTGATTGGTGATGTGATGCTTGCTGTTTCTGCATTTCAGTTTAGCGCTCATAATATTGTGTAGTTTCAATCAATCGTCACAATTAATTCCTGTTTTCATGTTGCAGGTTTGTGTCAAGGGCCCTTACTCCAGGTTACCAGTTTACAACGGACCCCGGGGCAACATTCTTGGCATCCTATTGGTCAAGACACTCCTTCAGATTGACCCAAACACAGCCCCGACAGTGGAGCAAATCTTCAAAAAACATGGCCGCACCCTCCCTGTGGTGGCGGGCAACACACCTCTCTATGATCTCCTCAATGAGATGCAAACTGGAAAGTGTCACATGGCTGCTGTATTATCAACAATGGATGACCCCTCAGGTCAAAGTTCACCAGTAGAGGGCGCCATCCAAACTGACAGTGCTGTGCCAACACAAGGGGCAAGTAAAACAATTTCAGCTGTTTTATTCATAGACTTACATAATCCTCTTTGTAAAAAGTTTTGTATTTCCGATTCCAAATTAGTGTTGGTCAAGTTAACCGGTTAACTGACTGAAACTGTACTAACCATTTATAAGTTTGCTAACCGGCTATTCCGAAACCAATATTACAAAAATACGACCAACTTTTTGGGAAGAATTTGTCACCCATTTTGTTGTTTTAGACTTTCTTTTTTGCCGCATTGGTTATTAACCCTTTGCGTACGGTATTATTTTTATCGAGTGAAGGTGGTTGTGGCCAACCAAGAAACATCTGTGGGGCCGGGGAGCGCCGGGTCGAACCCGGCCGTGGACATGTGCACAACTCCGCTATTCAGCCAAGCGTATAGACCAAACAATAAGCGGGCAAGCTAAAGCAGGCATACCCTATTCATCGCACGTGAAGTCCCCACATAGCGTAATTGAAAGGCCGGTGTTCCGAAATCTCATGAAAAGGCTGTATTCAGAATGCTCTCGAAAGCCCAATCTATTATATAACACTCCCATACAAGAACAATATGGTTCACCAAACTATCAGTCTTCTTGAAGATTTCTATTTAAGGTGAATTCTCAGCAAATGCAGCTGGAAAATCAATTAATTCACCGGACGTGGCTATAGCCGTTAACCGTACGCAAGGGGTTAAACAGTCATTGTAAGAAGTTTATTGATGTTTTTTGCCGACGATCTAGTTTGTGTGGCTGTCACCAGGTCCCGACTTTCGGTTAACCGACCATGAAAGATTTCAAATGGCCAGTTGATCTGTGATATTTAAAATGGAGTTATTTATTTGATTTTGTGTTTTCCCAATAGCCATTGATGGTGAGCGGTGCCAAGTAGCTAACCGCCAAGATTCTTGCAATGGCCCTTGAACATGTTGAATTTGGCATTGGGTGTAATGTTCTAATGTGGGGTGTATGAAATGATGCTCTAGTTATTCATAGTACGGGGCTCAATGCATGGAGGGCCCGGCAAAATGAATAATTTACTGTGATCGAGAAATAAGCACATGGGCTGTGTGGTGGACAGTACTACAAACTATTGATGGCTACCGGAACCTGTGTGATCGCCACGTGGCTCTGGGAGAACTAACTTTGTTTCACAGGGGTGCACTATGAAATATTATTTCTCATGTTTCTTCTGCATCGATATCGTTGAAAGTCACAATAAAACTAATAATTAAAATGGGTTGTGATTGTTAATTTATTTGTACGATAGACCGGACTATATCAAACAAACAAATTATCCTAAATATTTTCATGAACCTGTTTTCAATTACCCGAAGGAAAATGAAAGAGTAGGTCACGGCGCGACCTGTTTACGTGCTGCATGTAATGACGGAACCAAACTTGGGCGATATCGATTTTTTTTTCATCCACGATATATCGGCAAACATATATCGCGATTATTTTTTTCATTCGTGCATGATTGCTTTAGAGCCGATAACCACAGGTTACAAGCATCACAAAAAAAATCGAAAAATTCATTTGCATAGTGTGTATGTACTTCTGAAGTAGTTCGCTTTTGAAAAGACTGTCATAATTTTGTTTCAATAGAATTTTTTTTTTTAATTGCGATATATTTTTTTATTCGCAATTTGCCCATATCTCGATAACTTAAGAAGGTTCTCGATATCGTAATCGAATAAAAAAAAGTATCGCGATATTCGATATTATCGTGTTATCGCCCAAGCTTACACGGAACGATCAACAAATGAGCCAAACACCAACTTAAACTTCAAATCGATATTTATTTAGTCGTTTTTATGTATTAAACATGAAATCAAATTTTTTTCAGTATAATTTTCGTAAAACATGATTAAAAAGCATTTTTGTGAGGGTAATTTTGAAATACATGTACGTGAATAACCAATAACCTAGGCTATGATAAATGCATACACTATGGTTTATAACAGCTGAAGTACATGTACAATGTAAAAAAAATGCGGTCAATTACTCGCGATTAGTTGAGTACTAGCGAGTAATTGCTGTGCGATTACTCGAGTAGTGAATTTCACTAATCGCCCAGCACTAATATAGAGGTACATGTATGAAATTACTACAGTAAGTCCATATCTATTGTGACTCTTATAAAACAAGAGAAACTTGTGTTCATATTGGTTATTTTATACATTCGGGAGTATTTGTGTTTTTACGAAAATGTTTACGGGTAGCCGGGTATCCGCAGGTTTCCAAGTTTGGTTATCCAGTTCCCGAAATAACCGAAAACGCACAGCCGTACAGGCTAGTGAGGCCACAGCCGTACAGGCTAGTGAGGCCACAGCCGTGGCCTCTAAAATTCCAGGCCTGTTATACAGTACAACCCATTTCTGGAACACCTTCATCTGTTAGCTCTTGCTGACCACATTAAACATGTATAACTGGGGAGCTCCCTAAACATTGCAAAACTGCTCAAACACGTGCAAGCGTTTATGTGACCTAGTTTCAAAAACACTGTAATGAAAGTTGAATGCATGTCTCATCGGGGAATATTGAGTCATGCATTCAAAGGCTTTATCTGTCAACAAGGGCATTTTGTAATGTACATCCATGTGTTCATTCACCCTAACCTTCCAAAATCCTCTTTGCTAAAGTGAAAGATTTTGAAGGATTGAGGTTACATACTACATGCTCTTTGCTAAAGTGAAGGATTTTGAAGGATTGAGGTTATTAGGCATACTTGCCTTTCCATGGTACATGTACATCCATGTTTGTTGGTAGTAATTGCAAGGTCAGTGCTTGGGTCAGTGGACAATGTTTATTGCTCCATGCATGCAGGGAGGGTCCCTGGCCATGTACATGTATCACAGATTAGAAACACATGTGTGCATACATGTCATGTGCTTGCTTTACTACTGAAGGATTTTGGAGGATTCAGGTTATGTGTCAGCAAATGGGCCTAGGGAGTTAGGAAGGATTCAGGTTATGTGTCAGCAAATGGGCCTAGGGAGTTAGGGTTAATGTGATGTTGGCAAAACTGCTTCTACAAGTTTCTCTTGTTTTTGTTAGAGTCACAATAAATGTGGACTTACTGTAATAACTTCCTGCCTCTTTATAAAAACAACTTGTAGCCATTCCCATTCCCCACACATACTGTGGACAAAAAGAATGCATGTGTCCCACACTCGCACTTATCCAATAACTGGAAATAATAGGCACAAATACCAACTGTTTGCAAAAGATTGTCAGCCAATGTTACTTCTAAAGCCTTTATCCAAGTTTTCTGAGACTTCCATTTGTGTGGCGGAAATGTTCAGTCGGAATTTTAAAAAGTCATTTACAGGTAATTGGAACCGATAAAATGGAAGCAGGTAATGACAGTTTCGGTCGGGTATCTGAGTACCCGGATACCCGGCACAGCTTTAGACTATACAGTGCTCCATACATTACGTCGGTGCAAGGGAAAAATCCAATCAATTGTTTATAACCCGACGCAAGAATTTCATCAATCTATGTTTTCTCAGTACTTCAGAAAGAATGTGTTTTTCAGGAAAGTTTGTACATGTAACCCACTTGCCATCAAGCTCGCTTTATTGTGTAACAATTCAGTCATTTTGTAATCATATGATACCAATGCTGGACTTTATTGTTAAGTACAAATTTAAGTACAGTTTATGTATACACAGTTCATGTATTGTATGCATGCGTTGGCCCATGCAGTTGTGCAATAGCTGGAATGTTTCTATGGCATTCAAAATGAAAGTATGAAAAGAAGGCACAATGCTGTTCATATTGTCTTTCAAGAGCATGTTTTGTCACACGTATGTGACCTGGAAAATGTGAAATTTGAAATTTGTTCATAGAAATTATTCCACAATGATGTCACTTTGGTGTTGTGTAATAATGTGAAATACAGGCCTGTAATTTTCTCAGGATTTTTTACAAATCTCCCTTTGCCTCAAAATGTTCTTGAAAGAAGAGAAGTAGCCACCAAGGAAAGAAAGAAGTAGCCTGTATTGTGTCCAAACCTCTAGTTTCTTGTTTGTGGGGATGTGGAGAGTCTGTATTCCCTCCAAAATTAAACATCCAGGAGGTTCAGGGGGCTTTGTCCTCTAGACCGAAGGGAGACCCAGGCCTGCTACCCACAGGAGGTTCAGGGGGCTTTGTCCTCTAGACCGAAGGGAGACCCAGGCCTGCTACCCACAGGAGGTTCAGGGGGATTTGTCCTCTAGACCGAATGGAGACCCAGGCCTGCTACCAATTTTTCAGGATTTTTTACTTTTGTCAAATCACACACCTGGAAATATTGTCATTTCCACATTTTTAGAAATTTAACATATTTATTTTTTGGTACCATCATTCATGTTTATGTCGGCCTCTGATCGAGTGAAAGTAATTTTTGTTTTGTTTTAAATGATGGAATTCTTGTGTTGGATATTGTTGATACATTTTGTACATTTGGGGCGGATTCATTTCTTAGAATTTTGCAAGATTTTGAATGTTTTGGTGGGTTTATGGTGTGACAGATGGGACATGCACCCCAAAAAACTTACTGCATTTTCACAATTTTTTTCAGTAACGACACAATGACATAAATTGAAACTTTCAAAGTTTGCTTTTTGCTATGTATGGATGCATTTACAGACATATTATGGAAGGTTTTTACTGGCTTTTCATGTAATTAGTCACAAAATAATGTAGAGTTAACCCTAACCACCCCAAACCCATCAAACTCCAACAGCTGGTTGTGTTGCATTTTGATGGACTCGGTACTGTTATAAATCCCTAACCACCCCAAACCCATCAAACTCCAACAGCTGGATTCAGGAAGGTTCCTAGCCAAAACCATTAGGGGGTTAGGATTACAATACAATACAATACAAACTGTTATCCCATTATGGGAAACTTGATTGCCTATTACATTCATACAAAAGTCACAACAAATATCTATAAAGGATTGCTAAAATCCTGCATATAGAAAAGACATAAATTAGTTATAAATATATACAATCATTTAAAATGCGAGGAAAGACTGTACCGCAAGCTATTACATAAGGAAGGATCCGAGCCAGCAACATAACAGCTCAACGCTCCAACTGCTCATTGTACGCAAATAGCCTAAATTGGAAAGGTCGGTTACGTGTATCATGGAGGGGGTGCCATGGCCGAGCAGTTTAGTGCATTGGATTTGTGTTCTGATGGCTGAGTCGTCAGAATATAGGTTCGAATCCTGGCAAGACACTTTAGCATAATTGCTTCTCTCCACCCAGGAGTAAATGGGTACCTGTGAGGGTGATTTGATTGTTGTTTGATTAGCCCTCTATGCCCCTAAACGGCTGAAATTGAGCTGTATACTCCTCAGGGAGCTGAGATGGTTTCAGGAATAATTTATGAATCTGATGAGCAGGTATATATAAAAGGCACCTTGAGCACCAGTTTAGTGGATATGTGCAAACAAAAAAGGCACCTCCAGCACCAGTTTGGTGGATATGTGCATACATGTAAATACACATTATTATTATTCATTTTTTAACGGCTTTAATATCAATCAAATATCAATTTTGTCAAATATCTTGATGTCCTAATAGGAGATAATCGGTATCATCACTCTTGAAGACATCATTGAGGAGCTTCTTCAAGAAGAAATTGTAGATGAGACTGATGAGTTTGTGGATGTTCATCGTCGCGTGAGAGTAGCTAGGGCAAAGTTGGCTCGAATGCAGTCCATTACACAAGATGTCGGGCAAACAGAAGCTGGGGTAAGTACCTTGTCAGTCAAGCTCAGATTGTAATGGGAGTAATCAAAGAGGGAGTTTACTATCTTACTTGGAGGTGCCATCATGGAGAAATTGGGTTCAAGGGAAAATATTGTCATGATCAACCGGGCATGGTATCAGAGTGCTAGTGTTAGATTAACCAGTTCGCTTCGGATGCCGTGTATACACGCAATTCTTTTTTGTACAGCGAATCGGAGAGCGTCTAAACACGCATTCCGATTTTTGTGTGTGTCACCGGGAGACTTGTCAACACGCCACACGTGGCGTGCCGTCGTGGCGGCTGACGTGTATACACGCAATCGTTTCTCGGAGTCCATGGGGTTATGGTTCGGTGGTCCCGGACAAAATGCACTGCAAATACTGAACGAGTTCACTCTTTTTGTTGATTTTTGCCTAATCCCTTTATCCAAGACCTGTTCCTTTGATGTACCAGCCAAGCATTTGTAAAGACGGATTTATATCCATTGTTTACGAGGCATTCGATCTCTCTCCAGGTATGCCGTCTTTTCGACCGGGCGCTGGTCGCTAATAGGCCGTTGCATCGGAGCTTGCCAACGGTCTAATTGTGCTGAACAAACACAACCGTAATTTAAACAACTAGCCATTTAATTCTCGAAATGTCAATGAGTAAAGGTGTTTATTTGGTTGTCCGAACTTAGTTTCATTGACAAAAAAAATTATTAATGGCTAGAAATCTTTTCAGATTTTCACTGAAAATAAACCCGAACGGGGGACCGGAAAAAAATTAATATTCCCGACGTCAACTGGTTAACCCAGTGACTGAAATTATAATCCCACATGATAATAAGGTGCTGCATAAATGAGCCAGTAATTCTCAGTCACTTTGTTCATCTTAAACCAGGACACTGATTCCATGCCCTGTTGAAAGTCGGATCTGATCTTGACGATATTGTCCCCTTAAGGGCAGCAGGGGCAAACGTATAGAGTTGCTAACAGCGGTGTAACTAGGTATGGTTCAGTAGAGCACTTGAGGCACACTTTTTAACAGGTCTTTACATGTATATTTTTCATTTGATCCCAATTCTGAGCGGGGAGCAAGAGGTATAGTTACGCCACTAGTCACTAAGCATAATTAAAATGCTTACCAGTAAAATTTGTTAAGCTTGTTTGATTGGTTACAATCCAAACATCCATATAAAATGTGTGTAATTTGCCTGGTAGTCTGTTTTATCATGCTAGCAAAAGTATTTGCTTAGAAACAATTATCTGCTAAGCAGCTCAATGAAATTAGTCTCGGGTGGAAAAAGAGATAATATAGGGACCACACTTGATGCAATTTTTGGGAACCTTAATTCAAACTCGGTCAACAAAACTTACAACTCGGTCAACAAAACTTACAACTCGGTCAACAAACATTACAACTCGGTCAATAAACCTTACAATTCGGTCAACAAAACTTGCAGCTCGGTCAACAAAACTTACAACTCGGTCAACAAACATTACAACTCGGTCAACAAAACTTACAACTGATACACAGCACTTCTTTAACCCTAACCTCCTAATGGTTTTGGCTAGGAATCTTCATGAATCCACCAAAGTCAAACACCATGCATGGGCTATACAGTACTGAGTCCATCAAAATGCAACACAACCAGCTGTTGGAGTTTGATGGGTTTGGGGTGGTTAGGGTTAAGGTAAAGTAAAGCATTAGTTATTCATATAGAACCAAAATTTTAATGTACATGTAACAATTTAGTGCTGGGACAGTTAACCAACCGAAACTACACTAACCGTTTAGAAATTTGCTAACCGGCTATAAACTGAAACTAATATGACAAACAATTTAGGAAGAATTTGTCATCCATTTTGTTCTAGACTTTCTTTTTTGCCCCATTGGTTATTAAACAATCATTGCGGGGAAGTTTATTGATGCTTTTTGATTGAAAATGTATACACAGTGCACCATTTGCCAGCGATCTAGTTTGTGTGGCCGTCAGGTGCCAAATTTCGGTTAACTGACAGGGGAAAGTATCGGTTAAACGGTTAGCAAACTAACTGTTAACTCCCTGCACTAAGCTGATGCTGGTTTTAATCTCACGTACACCTGATTTTGTGTGGTCTGAGGTGCCGTCGTCAATTCAAAATAAAAATGTAAGGTCAAAATCAAATCAATTGTTTTTCACCAGACGCAAGAATTTCATCAATATATATTCTAATCAGTTAATACATACCTCTAATAGGAAAGAATCAAAGCTGTGCTGATGAATTTGCCAATGCTATTGATGTACGATATCAGATATTATCTGTATAAGATCCTCTTGATGCTTTTAACCTTAAATTCCAAAATGATATTTTTAAATCCATACCTCATCCTTACATTGTGTTCTTGGCAATTTTCCATACTTTGATTGCCTCAGTTTCACTTGTTACTGACTCAAGGAAATCCCCTTAAAAATGCAACATGGAAGTAGGAAATTTAGTGTGTGTAAAGGATACACGAGTATACATATGCGGTTTCAGTTTCTGCAAGACAACACATCAGGAACAAGATAGCAATCAAATATACATGTATTCACAAGTGTTGTCTGCTCTGTACAAGTCATAGCCCTCTAGTGGTGAGAATGCACCCAGTGTTTTTTGATGATAGGGCACTTTGGCCTCAAGTGAGATTTGCACGTACACTTGATGCACGTGTGCAAATGTTCTTTTGACAGCCAATGGTGTCTGGATAGAGAAATTGCATGTTGTATGCACATCAACTGCAAAATAAGCCAAATATCGATCAGTGGTGATTTAAGACATGCGCCCTCAACAGCTCATGCATGGAATGGAAAGGCGATGTTTAATAAAGAGATGTGTCTGGCTGTTTCTGACAGACACATGTATTTGTACAGTAGTACTAGTAAGGTAAAAGTATCACTTATGTTTCTGGCATCAAATAAACCCTTTCACGGTAATATGCGCCGTGTTTTTGACGGGGCAAAATTGTTTATTTCGAACATTCGTTGCCGTCTGCGACCCAGCGCTCGAACTTCACACACGCGTCTGGAATGTACGTGAAGTTCGAGCGCTGGGTCGCAGAAGGCAACGAGTGTTCGAAATAAAAAAATTTGCCCCGTCAAAAACATGGCGCATATTACCATGGACGGATCATCATGAGCACAGGCCCTGGGCACAAATTCACCACGGGCCCATACACGCGCATAATACTACTAGTACTATGCTTTTTTTTTTTTTTTTTTGAAAACCAAGGGCCCCTATTGGCTCCTGGGCCCGGGGCACGTGCCCAGTTTGCCCGTGCGGTAATCCGTGCATGCATATTACCCAGTCAATGCTTTTTCAGCAGTCCAAAATTACATTAAAGATTAATGTTTGCCCCCCTTAAATTTAAGCTTGCCCCCCCCCCCCCCCAGTTTAACAGGTCTGGCGCTGCCGCTGATATTACCTTGAAAAGGTTTATTAAAATGTCTTCTTCATGCATCATGAAATTCATAAATATATAACCCAGATTCAGCATGTCCAGGTGAGAGTGGCCCAAGTAAAATTTCCACCCTTTCACTTAATTGATTGTATTTCTGGATCTAGGGACCCAAATGGGATGGGGTAAAAAGGGGTGGATTGTGAAATAGGCAGGCTTTATTGTAAAATATAATTTCATTGAAAAAAAAAACATTAAACAGTTTTTATTATTTGTTTTCTGAATGTTGCACTATCATTATTTTTTACAGAACCTCAGTCATAATGAAATGACACCCCTGAATTGCAACAAACGAACAGAAGATTTTGTAACATTTTACCCTCTGACTTTCTTCCCCTTAATCTGAATAAATAATGTTGATTTACCTTTCAAGAGTGTTACGGAAATTAAGGAAATCTGTCCGTTGACCCTTGCCGATATTTTGGGATTTCTAATGTAAATGATTCAGATAATGTTGTCGCCAAGCCATAATACACGTACGTGCAAAAGAATGTTATTGACGCACACTTAGTAACTATTTGAACAGTGCATACGTTAGACTTGGTTCCAAGTCTGTGATCGTGGTTTTTTGTCTGCCTGATGAAGCCAATACGGCTCTAGCTCTGCAGTATCGCATTAAATAGCGCCTTCTTGTGTATTAACCTCCGATATTAACCTTCGATCACAGACTTGGGAATGTTGTTCGTCGGTTTGTACACACCCTTATTGCGAATTAGTCCAAAAGTGGACAGAACAATCTGATTGGTCGGAAAGCATTCATAACATGAATATTCAAACTAAACCTTCTACACTAGTTGAAGGAGATGTACTCAACGATTCCATTTAAACTGTAGGTAAGACGTTTTTTGTAGAGAAGGAATTATGTATTTTATTTTGTGCTTTTTTACAACTCTAAGATCTCATTAAATTTACCTATCATTTCAAATACTATTTACGTACCAAGCACTATACAAATTTAATATCGAATGAATATTACAGAAAGAATTTTAAGTGAGTGTAACCTGTTAGTAATAGACGCGGCCTACAAGGTTTTTGTGGCCTCCTGATTGGCCATCTCTCTAGCATCCGTATTATTATGTAAATTTTAGTTATGAATGCATGAATATCCCACAAACACAAGAGGGTCAAGTCTGAGATCGCGAGTTAGGGCTGTGATAGCCAGTAGGGGTAAACGGCGTTTTGCGTGGGTGATGGAGACAAAAATAACCGCGATCTCAGACTTGAAATCAAGTCTATGCATACGTACGTGCTTACACACATGCACCCGTCGTAATACGCGTATTTATGAACCACAGTGTTCACCACGTGCGTCGGCGTTTGCGAATGAGACAAGTGGTTGCACTGGTGGTGCATTTTCCCCTAACCAACTTCTCTGTGGATCCACAGATTAAATCTGTGCTGCCAACTCTTCCGGATTCTGCAGAAGACTTCGCGTATTTGACGGTAATTTACTTACTTAAAATATATGCAAGGAGGCCTCTCCTTTTAACCAAAAGGAGAGGCCTCCTTGCATATATTTTAAGTAAGTAAATTACCGTCAAATACGCGAAGTCTTCTGCAGAATCCGGAACAGTTGGCAGCTCTGGGATTTCCGCGTTTTTTAAAAAATCCTGCCGTCTAAAAATAATCCGCGATGATACCGGCATCCATCTCGTTACACTGCTGGTTCCCGCAGAATCTGTCACGGATATCGCTAGCGTATACATTAAACTCAGAGACTTGAATGAAACCTTAGCATCGGCTCAAGAAAAGGCGGCCGTGACCATTGGAACACAATTATTGAGGAGGGCGCCATGTCGAAAGAAGAACAGCGTCGATGATGATGGCTAGGCTCCGCAGTTATTATACGTGTGTAAAGCATATAACCATGCAGCAGGACACAGACGCCATGTGCATTGTACAGCATACAGTCTGACCGTCAGTGTTACCTGCCAACTGTTCCAAATGTGGCGGAATCATTACGAAAATTTGAGCCGCAATTCCGAATTACGATTTTACCTCGAATAATTACAAATGTCTAAAAATCATGTGTATTTTTAATAAACAGAATGATTTGATAAACAAATTGTGTGCTTTGTTGTGAATATTCTTAATTTACGTATATTGCTCTTATTTTGTCTTTTCCCCGTCATATTTGTGGTTTTCCTGAGCGGAATATATTTATATTTAATTATTCTGTGGCAGGCCTACGCTTGGTACGTGCGTGACGCGTGCATGCGGCTCTGTGCGGAAACCTAAAGTAATGACGTCACACACACATACCGGACGACCACGTGTACATTGTACATACTGTATACGAACGTTGACTTTTCGTGTCGAACTTTCATGAAGCTTCCAGCCGTACGTCCGTACCATTTTCGGCCAATATCAAGACGTTTTACAAAATAAAGTAGGGTTAAAGTAGCACAGAAATAACTGTTATTTTAATAAACTGAAGAGTATTAGTGTGATAACTCGAACAACAAGAACTCCAATTTAAATATTTTTCGTCCGAGGCGGGTTTGTTTTTAATTCGTACGCTGTAAGATTTTGGATTTTGATACCCTGTTGATTGCCCCACCAGCCACAGTGAGCCATCCATTTTTGATTAAAAATTTCGAATTGTCTTTGTCTAGAGCCTGAAATTCTTCACTTAAATCAAGTTTGAACACACTCAAACTTCGGTTTCGAAAGGCACAAATTAATACACAGCGCTCGATCGTTGGCCCTACGACTGGCTGTAGGCCTAGGTCCTCAATGAATTATGCCTAGTATTAGTATTACGTTTTATAATGTGTAGTATTTTGCGACGACGAATAATTACAATATTCCCGTTTCAACACTGGATATCACAAGGAAACAAAACAAAAACGAAGGACTAATGACTGCAACTTGTCAAAAATAAGTTAAATCTTTGTTCAAGATCTGTTCAAAATATTTCGTACATTTTTTTGTTCTGTAGAAACCGATTGCAAAACGACTTTTTCGTCTGTTCGGAAATTGGGCCATCAGTAGAAACTGGATGCCTAATGATCCGAAAAGATTAAAAGTTTTCATTTTTTGAACTCTTAAATTTATAATCAAATGTAGTGTGAAAAGCCATCGCTCACTACATATTTTATGTTGTATTGGATTCACACTCACAATGTGAGTTTGAAAATGTTTCTCTTTTTTTTTTGATTGATCAGTTGCATGCCTTTATGTAGGGATGTTGAATCACTGTGTATGAGCATGACCAAAGTCCCGACTCTTGGACAACCAAAGAAGGTACCAAATCCCTATGTTTCCCAATATCATCATACACGAGCGACCTTGGGGTGGGAGGGGGAGGGAAGGGAAGGGGTGAAACAATTGATAGGTGCATTAAGGTAATGAGCAGGTTAAGCTTGGGCAATATTGATTTTTTTTTCATCCACGATATATCGGCAAACATATATCGCGATTTTCAACAGTATCGCGATTATTTTTTTTCATTTATGCAAGATTGCTTTAGAGCCCTCTACAAACATCACAATAAATCGTAAATTCGTTTGCATAAGCGTGTATGTATTTCTGAAGTAGTTTCTCACTTCCAAAAGCTGAAAAGACTCCTAATTTTGTTTCCATGGAATTTCTGAATTGACTCACAATGGTGATTTTTTTTTTAATCGCGATATATTTTGTTAATCGCGATTTGCCGATATCTCGATAAATTAAAAAGGTTCTCGATATCGTAAATGAATAAAAAAAGGTATCGCGATATTCGATATTATCGTGTTATCACCCAAGCTTAGAGCAGGTATCAAAGATCTTCATCGCAGTAACCTGTCAAAAGTCCAGGAATTAAAAATGAAAAATATTTTACTCAGGAAAGATTAATAATAGCCTAATAACTGGATTTATAGAGTGGCAAATTGCCAAAGGATACATGGCGCTTTTACATTATTATCCCTGGTCATTGGGCCAATATCTTCTTCAATAACTTCTACCCTCACAAGTACCCATTTATATTCCTGGGTGAAGAGGAGCACTGTACAGTGAAGTGTCTTGCTCAAGGACACAAGTACCATGGTCGCGGCCAGGATTCAAATCCACAATCTGATGGCTCAGCCATCAGAACACAGGTCTGATGCGCTAGACTGCTCGGCCATGGCACCCCATAAATGTTTAATTATGTTTAATATTTAATGTTATTATTTTTTGAAGGTGGTAAGCCGGTATCAAAGATCTGCATCACGGGAACCTGTCAAAAGTCCAGGAATTAAAAATGAGCCAATGTTTCACTCCGGGAAGATTACAAACGGTAGCCGTCAACAAGGACTGACACCAGGAACTAGACCATCCAGTGGAGGTGCCAGTCTGAGCGTACCCATAAATGGCACTTTAGAGGATGACAGAACATTGGACACTGCACCGCTCATCAGCTTAGAGTGAGAATTGGCCTTGATGCCATGTCCTCCCCCCTCCCTATCCCCCCCCCCCCGGAAAACGCATACAATGTCAATATTTGTATATGACATAAAACACAATAAAGGGGGCCACTTTCCTACCGTCACGTTAGCAGTTTTTCTTATGGTTGTAATTTTTTTTTTTAATATCTGAAACCACCCAAAAAGAATTTCAACATTTGAATAGACATGCATGCTTATCCTAAATATAATTTGAGTTGATTATTACTATTATTTTTTTAATTAGCCTAAAATTTCCATCAACAAATCGACGGAAAAGTGAGGTAACTTTTTCCATCCAATTTTTATGGAAATTTGAGGGTAAAAAAATTAATTACAAAATTACAAAATAAAATAAATCAACTCAAATTAGTTCTAGTATAAGCCTGCATGTCCATTCACATGTTGAAACACTTTTTGGTCGGTTTTGGGTACTTTGGGTTTTGGCCCCCCCCCCCCCCCCCCCCCTTTATTGTGTTTTATGTCATATACATGTACATATACAAACAGACTATCAAGCTTGTTAGAGATAATGGCATTGATTTATGCACACAGTTTCTGAGCTGCGCACACATTTAGATCAATAATTTTGCGCATACATGTAGGGGTGCCTCATTGATTGCCCACCAACATGGCGTCTTAATGACGTCGATTCATATCAGGTCTTTAAGCTAATACACAAAATCATGTCCTCTGTCTTCTCTAAAAACCCACCGAAACATTCAAAATCTTGCCACATGTATTTCATAACAACTCCAAATGTAGAAGGTAAGAGAGAATATATACTACTCAAAACAATTTAGGGAACACCGGATTTTTAACATCAAATAGGTTTGAAATGTTCCATGAACCGGGATTTTCATTTGCAACCCCCTCTCTCTTTCAGTAGTCATGTCATGAAATGTGTAATCACTACATGCATCCTTTATCATCTGTTTCATTGTGCAGTTGTTTCTCATCAATTCTGTGAAACATTGTGTTTATCTGAAATAAATGATCTTGCTTTAACTGAGATTATTCCGGTGTTCCATAAATTGTTTTGAGGAGTATACGTTAACTTTGATACAATCAAAGTGGTCTGATTGTCTCTACCCTTCAGTCTCTTCCTTTAACCATACTGTCGCTGTGACAATTCAAAGCATCATATTGTTATTAAGGAGGAGAACTGTGAAGGGAAATGGCTTTCAAACTAGGATCAAAGGTGACAAGGCTCGGTCGATTCCAGGTTATTGATTTTACCCGATTCCAAAGTAGTGCAATAGTGCATTTACCAGTTAGTTCGCTAAAACCGTTTAACCGAATTTGTTAAGGCCGGTTAACCGAAAGTCGGCACCTGATGGCCATACAAACTAGGTCAATGGCAAATAGCACAATGTGTATAAATGTTCAATCAAAAAGCATCAATAAACTTCCTGCGATGATTGTTTAGTAACCAATGTGGCAAAAAAGAAAGTCTAGAACAGCAAAATAGTTGGCAAATTTTTCTTGTATTTTTTAAATATTGGTTTCGGTTAGCTGGTTAGCAAATTTTTAAAGTGTATTTATTTTAGTGCAGTTTCAGACGGTTAACCAGTTAACTGTCCCAACACTATTTCAAAGTGAGAATTGGAATCACGATTCCACTTTTTTTAAGGAATGAAGTACCAGTGATGGTCAATTCAGTCTGAATTGATTCTATTTATCTGGGGTCTTTCAGAAACATTACATAAAGTAAGCCGTCTGACACTTTGTGAAATTTTGATTGCATTTAAAATAAAAAAATAAAACACTTTCATGAAACATTTTGTGTGTGAAATTTGGAATCGATTGAAATTGGAATCAAGATTCCAACATCCTTGGACTGGCCCAAGCCTAAAGGTGATCACATTGATGAATGGTCACAGCTGTATTCATTTGCTCTAGAAAAACAGAGGTTAAAAAACTATAAAAGCAAATCATATTGTCTAGCCAGGAATCATGCTGTTAGAAGCTAGTTTTATGTAATTATATTTTTTTAAACCTAGTTTAACTAGGGCTGTGCCGGGTATCCGGATACCCGACCGAAACAGTCATTACCCGGTTCCATTTTTCGGTTCCACTTACCTGTAAACGAATTTAAAATTCGGACTTAACATTTAAGCGGTGCAAACAGAAATCTGTGACTCTTGAACAATGCACTTGTACAGACAATTATCTTTAAATTCAAGAGATTACACTCCAATAAAGAAAAGAGCGATAGTATGGTATCCTCTGTGTTATAAAAGTCAATTTATTACCATTTACAGTACATGTATTTGTACACCACCGGAGACATGTTTTCAACAAAAATGAAAACGAGTATCCGGGTATCCGAAGTTTCCTGATTTCGGGTATCCGGTTCCAAAAATATCCGAAAACGCACAGCCCTAAGTTTAACCCTAACCACCCCAAATCCATCAAAATCCTCCAAGGGTGCACTTTTTTGGAAAAAAATTCAGCACTGATGGAAACTGGTACTTTCACCTCTTCAAATGGGGCAAAATTACTACCTGGCAAGAAGTACAGGCCATAAGTGCTGAACATGAAAGATCAACGAAAATGCATGGTGCATTTTGAAGATAAGGGCATGTTTCCAAAAGTGCACTGATGGATTTTGGAGGATTCAGGAAGGTTTCTAGCAAAGAATACCTTAGGGATTAGGGTTAATTAGGAAATTCTCAAACTGCACTCAAAACCAGATCTATTAATTTATTTCTTTGTTAAAATTTGAAAAGTAATAAGTACAATAAGGAATGCAAAATAGTAGTTATTGGCCTTACATTTCGAACCAAGCAGGTTCTTCTCAAAGGCAAAAGGCATTTTGCCTTTGAAATAGAACCTGCTAGGTTCGAAACATAAGGCCATTAATTGCATTTATACTACAGGTCCTTTAGGTCCTTCAGCTAATTCTCTATTTATTTGATATGGTGATGGATTAGTAATACAAAAAATATTCGAATGCCAAAATCTACTTGGTGTAAAGCTGATGATGGTATTAATCTTTCCTATAAATTTTCTGAGGTACTGTAATTTTTAAGAAAAGGTTAAACAGGGGTGTGATTTGACAAAAGTAAAAAATCCTGAAAAATGGGTAGCGGGCCTGGGTCTCCCTTTGGTCTAGAGGACAAACCCCCCTGAACCTCTTGTGGGTAGCGGGCCTGGGTCTCCCTTTGGTCTGGAGGACAAAGCCCCCTGAACCTCCTGTGGGTAGCAGGCCTGGGTCTCCCTTTGGTCTGGAGGACAAAGTCCCCTGAACCTCCTGTGGGTAGCAGGCCTGGGTCTCCCTTTGGTCTGGAGGACAAAGTCCCCTGAACCTCCTGTGGGTAGCAGGCCTGGGTCTCCCTTTGGTCTGGAGGACAAAGTCCCCAGAACCTCCTGTGGGTAGCAGGCCTCGGTCTCCCTTTGGTCTAGAGGACAAAGCCTCCTGAACCTCCTGTGGGTAGCGGGCCTTGGTCTCCCTTTGGTCTGGAGGACAAAGCCCCCTGAACCTCCTGTAGGTAGCAGGCCTGGGTCTCCCTTTGGTCTAGAGGACAAAGCCCCCTGAACCTCCTGGATGTTTAATTTTGGAGGATTTACAGACTCTCCACATCCCCACAAACAAGAAGCTAGAGGTTTGGACACAATACAGGCTACTTCTTTCTTTCCTTGGTGGCTACTAGAACATTTGGCGGCAAAGGGAGATTTATAAATAATCTTGAAATCAGGACAAATCCTGAGAAATCACAGGCCTGGTTAAATTTCTGCCAATAAGTTTATTGGAAAGAGTACTCTTTCCTACATTCGGCGTTAGAATGTATACAATAAATACATTTTTGCTATTTACATAAAACGCTCTCCTACTATAGCTGAAGTTTAGTGGCAAGTAGCTAAACTGTCAAAATCGGCCAACTGCCTGTTTTGACTCTTGACCCAAATGTGCACACAGGGGCACTTTTGACTGGTTTTGGCCGTCATTCTGACCATCTTCAACAATACAAGACGATGCTTTTACCAGTCAAAAACACTCAACTCACTTTGACCTGTTAATGTACTTACTACACGTAAAGTTTGACCGTGTTGGGCTTGTAAGTGCACTAGATATACCTTGGCAAGTATATCAACATTTTGACTCATTTTGACCGTTGCAGTCACAGAAGGGTTAACGAGCACAGAATAAACAGAAACGTTCACAGTTGGGTTGTTTATTGCATATCTGGATTCAACAAGAATACAGGCTTGCATGGGCGGATCCAGAACATTTTTTAGGGGGGGGGGCTGAATTTCAAAAACAAATTTTTTTCAGTACTACAAAAATTACAATGAAATAATCAAAGGGAGAGAAAAACAAAGCACAGTGAGGGAATGGGAGTGCGTTCTCCCCTCCCCCTCTCTCTCTCTCTTTTTTTTACGATTTTAGGGGGGGGCTACAGCCCCCTTAGCCCCCCCCCCTGGATCCGCCAATGGCTTGTTAACATTTATAATGTTGTACCTTCCAGTAAATGTACTCAATTTGTCCTGAAAGCATCAGGGGGAAATTGTTAGGTACAGGTTTATTAATTCATAATAAGAGGGACAGCTTCACTAAATGTTTTGTTGTATGTTATCTCAGGAAAACATTACAATTGTTGAATTGAATGTTCATCATCATTGTTGGCATAAAATCATGCACAAAGTAATGTAAATTATGAAATTGATTATTTATGTAATGATTTACATAAACTTGGTTTATGTAGTAAATGCTATTTAAGGGTTCAAGATAATGTTGTCCTCTTTCGGCTGCTCCCGTTAGGGGTCGCCACAGCGGATCATGATCCGCATATTTGATTTGGCTTAGGTTTTATGCTGGATGCCCTTCCTGCAACCCTCCCATTTATCCGGGCTTGGGACCGGCACTAAGCATGCACTGGCTTGTACATCCCCAGTGGCTGGGTTAAGGGTTCAAGAGAATATTGGTATAAATTGTTAGTACATAATTATAGTACAATGTAAAAAGTGTTTTTTTATTTTACACTACAAAAATCTTGTTTTCCTTTCTGCCGGTTACACCTCAAGTCAAGCTACGTCCCGAAGCCTCAGATCTCGAGTGTCTTTCGCAGAATCCTGGCGAAGGGTAAGAGTGCAGCCTTCGGTAGTAATTCAACTCTTAACGGATGTTTCTTTCTCTTTAAGATGCTTCTCCAATGTCTTCGGGATTGTCCCTTAGCGCTCCCACGACCACACGAACAACCTGGTATTTTTGTCAATATATCGTTAGCATACTTACTTGGCAACACATCTATATCATGTCACTGTAAGGTCGACCATGTCAACTATACTTTCCCGATTGGGAGAAACAATTATCCTGATTGAAAACCCACTCTCTCAATAGGCCCCGTTCGGGAAACTCGTCACAGACAACGACACCTATCTACGGACAGCTCACGGGTTGATGTAAACTAGACTATCCCGATTGGGAGATACTTTTATCCTGATTGAGACTTTATTCTCCCAATGAGGATATGAGTACTGAGGCCCAATCGAGAAACTCTGCTTACCTGCATATTAATACAGTACTATTTGTTTTGTACATGTATGCATCAACCAGTAGCGGAACAAGTTACCGCCGGGCAGAGCGCACGGTCGGGCCCAACCCCCCCCTCCCCCTCCCTTCCCCCAGGCATCATTCCCTAACCACACGTGATTTCCGAGAGACCCGTCATGATTACACTTCATGTTTTCAGGGGAGCTCAAAATAAAGAAAGGGCCCGGTTGATTTGTGTAAGTTCCAGCTCGGGCCCGGTCCCCCAACCACCCCCACCCCCACCCCCCTCCACCAGAATGTTAAAAAAAAATTATTATTATTATTTTTTTTCTTTGGGGAGGGGGTCCGGGCCCCCCCCCCCTCCGGGCCAGGGGACGGCTGCCCCCCCCCTTGACGGTCCGCCACTGGCATCAACATCAAGTCTAATTCATCCATTCTAATTCGACCGGCTTTTCTATAATTCTAATGGGCCAAATTTGCGATTGTTCCTCCTTCAAAATTGTTGCAAATAGTCCAGTAAGTATAACCGTTATCATAGAATATATTTTCATTACAATAAATAAACATTTGTATTTATAAATCTTGTATTCTTTTATAAGATTTATCTTGTCACCGGTAATGTGGCATACTGAATTGACACTATTTACAAAAGATCAGTATAGCAGGTAATTGTATTGTTGTCAATGGCCAGGGTTCGTACGGGTCATGGAAAACCTGGAAAGTCAGGGAATTTTGCTTTTGCATTTTCCAGGCCTTGAAAGTCATGGAAAAGGGTGAACTTCTTTAAAAGTCATGGAAAGTCATGGAATTTTAAGACTTATTAAAACCAGTTCGCGTTTTTTTTCGCACCGCGGATCGGAGAGCGTCTAAAGACGCCATAGGAAACTCGGGAATATTTGTATGCATGCTCGGTTGACGTGTAACGAGCCACGTGCGTAAAGTGACGTGCACAGAAGACGTGACCACACGCTGTGGAAGCTTCCATTGTCCTTTCGGGGACGTGAAAACACGCCATTTTGGCAGAGCTCGTGCTTCGGTTGACGTGTTATTGTGCAACACTTGTTCGGCACAAGAGCGGGGGCCGTGTAAACGCGCTCGCTTCACATGGGTGGTTGTGCGGGGGCACTCGTAAACCTGTTCCACACCTTTGTCTCCATTGAAATCTGTAAAGCTGCGGTGTACCATGGAGGAAGAAATAGACCAATTACCGTGCACCATTGTCCCATTGTTACTCGGTACCAAGCCACTCGGATAATGGGGAAGGAATCCTTCCTCCATGCTCGGTTGACGTGTAAATACGACGAAGAATTCTTTCGAGGGCTCGGTGGACTTCTAAAGACGCAACACCAAATACGCCCTCCTGGCTATAATTCCCACGGAAAACTCGCCAATTTATCTGCTAATAAGCTAAATGGGGGTGTCTCGTCTTAGTTTCATTGACGTAACCAAAAAAAAATTCACGCAAAAAAACAAACGTGTTTGTGTGTGAAAAAGAAACCCGCACAGGGGCCCAGAAAAACTTTTTTATTCCCAACGCAAACTGGTTTTAAAAGAAAAAGAAACAAGACAACCGGCAACCAAAAAGACACAATTTCTGGGTCACAAGTTCACATCAAAGAAATGTCTGCCGACTTTGGAATGTTGAATGTATCAATTTGGGATTAGAGCCAAGTTGGGGCTATTGTTCAATTGACAATGACTGACAGGTTGTGGTTTTACACTCCCAGACCAAGAGACAATAACCTGGTTCTTGGCTGGTTTTATACAAGCTATTATAAACTAAACACGCGTGGGTTCCACTCTGCCTGGCATGCGCACGCGGGTACTCCGCTCATCTGGTATTTGCCTAAGCAGAGTGGTAGCGGAACCAGTGTCGTTTAACGTTGAATGCTTATAAATAGATCGCGGCAGGCCGCATAGTTACAAATGCGGTGCATCAAAAACATTCTTTTGAAAAGAAACAAAGTTGCCGGCCAATTAAAATGTATCAATAAAGCTTCCTTCAAGATGAAATAAATCCCTCACTGGCAACAAATTATTGTTGTTCACAATTAGTTCTCGAACTGAACAAAGGAAATTTTGGGGTGTTTTTTTTTTCACCATGGAATAAAATTATAGCGTATCGGTATTTTTTATAGCGTATATCGGGCATGCCTGGCTAGAACACTGGTGTTATGCAAATCTACTTACATGTAGATTCGCATTGTTAATGTTGGCCGCGAATCTTCGCGCGAATGGAAAAGTCATGGAATACTTGTTGTAAAGGTCATGGAAAGTCATGGAATTATCTAAGTAAAAAAGTGTACGAACCCTGATGGCAGACGTCATACAATTCCTCTAATTTTGATGAGATGTATATCGGCAGAAAAAAATCCTTTTTTGGAAGTTCTGTTTCATCGGTATATATAGGTGTATATATATATAGCTGTTATTCTTGGGAGGGGGTATAGACGGTGTGACCTGTGATGTCACAACTAAATCAAAACATGATGCATGCCAACCGGGCAGAAAACGCAGTGTAGTCGTGGTTACATTGATTGTATACACCCATCACAACTTCTAAGTTCCCCCTAATATTTTTTAGAATATCTCAACAAGTATTGCATGAATTTTAAAAATTCAAAAAGCAAATGACAGAATGACATGTTCTACACAGCTCGTAATGAAATGGTTGAAATTCAATCATGCATGCACAATTGACAGTGATTTGAATGAAAATTCAGCTGAAAAAAAAGTTGCAGTACAAAGCATTGCTTCAAGGGCATGTTACACATGTAGTTTTCTGTTAGAACTCAGTTATGGAGAATAATGGAGGACCAATTCCATATTAAACTTTTGCTCTACCCTTCTAAAACAATGGACTTGCATGTTGCTCTTTGAATATTCTTTTCTTATTATGAAACAGCCATCAATACCATTGTTATTGATGCATGAGTTCTTACAGAAAACTACATGTGTAACATGCCTTCGAAGCAATGCTTTGTGTACTGCATTTTTTTTTTTCAGCTGAATTTTCATTCAAATCACTGTCAATTGTGCATGCATGATTGAATTTCAACCATTTCCTTAGGAGCTGTGTAGAACATACATGTTATTCTGTCATTTGCTTTTTGAATTTTTAAAATTCATGCAATACTTGTTGAGATATTCTAAAAAATATTAGGGAGAACTTAGAAGTTGTGATGGGTGTATATACCGTTACTCCAAAAAAGTTCCAATTACGCGATACATTTTATACCAAAACCTGACATAGTTTCTTGCTCCAGTTTTTCTCGGCGAATCGCCAACAACCACCAGCGGCGTTTCTTAGTGGAGTTTGACTCGAGCGGATTTTGTAAAAGCTTGGGCTTAGCACATTTTCCTTCTTTCGGCGGTTTGTTCAGCCGACAGCACGGCAGCTGTCCGGCAGGCGGGATGGTTTTATTCAACTCGTGTGAAAACGGTTTCACTGAAAAGTGTGATTTGAAGGCAGACCACAGCTCTTCGTTAACATCGGTACATGTACAGTACACAGAGCAAAACTCAGGCGGATTGTTTTGCCCGGCGGAAGTCGGCGTCACGTGACCGCGTTTTTAAACTAGGTACCCCACTTTTGAACAGGGTCCATAGGATCACTTCTCCCCTCGGTAGCACTTTTTTATTATTATGTTTGACTTTTTTGGGACGGGGAGCCTACCATTGTTTTAAAATTTAAAATAAATCCCCCAAACAATTGTAAAGTTCTCAAAATTGTCCACGAATTGGCCCAACATTTTCAAAACATTTCGCTATTTGTTTAAGAACAAAACAATCAAAAAATGCCCAACATTTTTCCAAAAATGTTCTTAATTTTCAAAGTTTCCAAACGATTTCCTAAAATTTCCAAAAATAATTTGGAAAAGAGGGTGAGGTTTAGGAGCGGTCATTGGAATTTGACATTTGGAATCATAGCAGGATGTCGTGTCATATTGACAACCAACTATATTAATCACAGACACCAACACACGGATGCATGGGCAGATCCAGAAATTTTTTTAAGGGGGGGGGGGGCTGAGAATCAAGAACGATTTTTCAGTACTACAAAAATTACAATGAATTAATCAAAGGGAGAGAAAAACAGCAAAATGAGGGGAAACATAAGGGGAATATCTTACCGTTTGTATCAGATTTTTTTGGGGGGGGGGCTACAATGGGATGTCAATATGATGTATATCATGTGTCCGTCCTTAATTAGTCATGATATTCATGGTTAGTAAATGAACCACTATACAAACTACCTATATTCTGAAAAGGCACAGAAATTGGGCTAAATCTCAATTATAATGTCAACAAATGACAGTCTATTTTAATTATAGCTTCGTCGTCATGAGGCTTACCGGTCAGAACGTCCACGGGTCATAATCATTTAATCAGATATCGTCCTTAATTTGTTACAAACTGTTTTCCTTGTTTTAAAATATTGGTTTTAAAGTTTAATTCTCACAATAATTAGGCCTAGTGTATTGTAAAGAAAAATAATATCTGAATATCGCAGTATCGTGTGTAGTCTTCGTAATAGCTGTGAGAAGAATGATTTCTGGTGGAAATCTATCACCTTAGGTTTATATACACTACCAGTTTCACTACTCAAATTATCTTGTCAATGTGTGATAATTCAGTCAATTAACGCCATGTCTGATTATTCAAAACGCTTACAATATCATCCTTCTTAAAACAGTAATTAGGATTTTCTTTGTTCATTAACGACGGGTTTGGGTTTCGATTTCACAAAGCTCTTACGATGCGACCCGTCGCAAACACAAAGCATGCCAAGCGTAAAACGATCATGACTAGAACCAATCACCACGTGTGTGGACGTTTTGACTGTGGACGGTGTAGACGTTTTGACTGGACAGCGTCATGATCATGAGTTGACTAATATTCACATGAAAACAAATTTTCAGAAAACTAATGTTTTATGATATTTCACCGGTAATGCTATTTTACTTCAGCCAAGGATAACGAATACCCGGTACTTTACAAAAAAAAATTCACAAAATAAATGGTTTTACAGCAAAAAAATATGTCCCAAAATTAATTTGTGGTGGGTTCTGTCATAAATTAGTTTGGGCAGTTACTCACAACCTTCTGAAAATTTGTGAAATATTTCATTTCCTTTTTACAAGGAAATTAGCAATTTTCCCATTACTTTGATCTTGTTTTCCTTTCTAAATAAGGAAATTATTGATATTCCAATGAAATCAAATATAAGGAAATTTGACGTTAAAATAGCAGAAAACACGCGATAGATCGTGGTTATAGTTGTATCGTACACTTCGGTTTTTATAGGTTAAAATTCAACCATTTGATTATTAACCAATGCTATATGCATTACCTTTTAGTTTAAGTTCGATTTTCTTTCATAGAAAATTCACGGAAATTTCCAGAATAATTAACCACAATTACGAAAGAGAAATATTAATATTTTAATCAAATACTTTGCCAATTTGAAATTCTATAATAAAAGGTATTTGTACGGGGCTGTAAAATTCAGAGCCAGAAAATAGGTAGGTATAGTTTGTATCTACCAATGTGGCAATGTGACAAAACATTTAAAACCGTAAACTACGATATTATCCTACCTTGCGCTCGACTAAATGAAGTAAGTGTTGTCCGACCTGCCTTGAATTAATGTCTGCTGCTAGAAAACGTGGGGCACGTGTATTATATATATACACGCATGAGGAGTATGGACGGCCAAAAGGGCCAAAACTTAATACATTAAACGATGAACAAAGGACAAAACAAAAATCAAAGAACAATAAAAAACAAAATCAAACTAAAAGACAACAAAAACAAAGGACGCAACGATCAAAGAACGAATCATAAAAATAAATTCAGACACATCAAGAAACAAACAAAGAATAAATCAAAATACAAAATTCAAACGAAGGTCTTACATGGACAAACTAAAGACAAATTGGGAAAAACGTCTTACACGATCGAGCTAAAGACATGGGATGAACTAAGGTTTTTTTTTTTTTTAATGGATAATATAGAACATTGGGGGGTGTGGCACGTTCTCTGGCTAGATGGATAAAGATACTTCTATAACTAATTTACATAACTGTTCGACATTTTTGGTAGCATTAAACTGATAGATCCTGAGTTTAGAAATATATTAATTGTGTCCCTTTTGGCCGCCCATAGTATAGCAAATATTTTAATAATGTCAACATCCCGACAACGCGTGGTGACACGTCACCGCGATTATACATATTGCGAAACGATCAGGGGTTTTCCCACTAGATCACGGTTATATGTAATTTTTAGCCTGGTTTATACCATGGAGGAAGGAATTTTACTTCCTCCATGGTTATACAATACTTTTGTCCAGACTATTGGGCAAACACTATTTTTTTAATAATAAAACGCTTTTTCTTAATACTATAAAGTATAATATACTATGAGAAAACTGAACGACACTGCTGTTTGTGTAACGTTAAAGATGCCATTTTGTTACTGGCTCCATGTGTCTCTATAGAGCTCGCGCTGGCCTTTTTTTAATTCAAAAATGAAAGTAAATCGTATGTTGTTTAGTTTCCTTATTACATAATCGCTCTCACAAATAATGTGGAAAGTTACATTTTTTTAGCAACTAAGCTACAATGACAAAATTGCCTCTGAGATTGCAAAATATCCGGAAATCCTATTGTTCAAAACTTGTTGCATAGGAAAGCAAATACTAGCTGAAGGCCCCCCCCCCCAAAAAAAAAGATATCCTTTTGACCAGAAACCGGAGATATTTGTTTGTTTTGGCCTAATACAAAATGTATTTAAAAATTCAATGAAAAAATATCTGAGGCGCTTTACAAAACTATTGTAATACTAATAGTGAAAAAAATAAGCATAGATATGGAATTATTATTCAAATATTAAGATGAAAAAAATCACCAAAAACTAAAACACTACATAGAAACAAACGCAGTACTGGTACAGGCCTACCTGAGTGAAACCCGTTATTATTAGCAAAAAGTATTATGATCTTTATAAAGATTCATAATGGGGGAGCGAGAGGACAGTAGCGGTTTTGTGTGTATATATTTATTTTATTATTGATTTGTTTTTGCTCTTTCACCGACGTGTCTGCATGTGAATACACTTCACAGGCGACGTGCGTGGGATACGAACCCACGACTTTCTGGCCTGAATACAGACGTGTTAACCTCTCAATCACCGATGTAGCTGATGCCGATTGGCCGGCTGTAGCATCAGGTTCCGCGATATTTATAGATAGATGAAATTCTTGCGTCGGGTTATGGAGGTCGAAAAGTGGACATCTGCTTTTCAGCTTTCTAAATAATGAAAAAAGCAGATTGGACGTTGTTGTCTCGTGCATTTTTCTACTTTTCTGCTTTTCTTCCACCTAAAAAGTAGATTGAACATTTTGGTAACATCCATTTTTCTACTTTTGTGCTTTTCAGTTTCAAGAAAAGCAGATTTTACTTGTTCACGTACACTGGCGGTCAAAAAGTGGACATCTGCTTTTCTGATTTCCTACAACCCGAAAAGTAGATCGAACGTTTTGGACAAATCAATTTTTCTACTTTTCTACCAGCCGAAAACTGGCAGATTAGACGTTTTGTCACACAGTGGCCTAAAAGTTGACATCTGCTACAACCCGAAAAGTAGAACGAACGTTTGGACAAATCCATTTTTTCTGCTTTCCTGCTTCCCGAAAAGCAGATCGAACGTTTTCTCAACAGTGGCCTAAAAGTGGACAAGTCTGCTTTGCGCTTGAAGAAAAGCAGATGGAATGATTTGATAAATCTACTCCCTTATCCATAAAATAATGGACGAATCCTACCAATGCACCAATGCATGCGATTAAACCGTTGCTGAAAATAGGATGCGGCACATCAAACGGGAGCTGGCTGTGATGGAACATGGAGGATGGATGGAACATGGAGGATGGATGGACTTGTTTACAAGTTTTGTACTGTGTAATAAATTCGTGTCGCCATATGTCTTCTTGCATGTCTTGATCGAGGTACTGCTGAATTTATTAGTAGTGGCTGAATTTATATGTCGTGGCTTAATTCATTTCTAAACTGAACTATGGAGGGGCTCAGTCAGCAACTCTTGCAGGACATAAAAGAGGCAGTTTATCGTGGAGAATCATGTCGAAATTTCCCGATCACTACAACGTAGATTTCCCAACATCAGGGGCCTGTCAGTAAAAAATGTCCGCTGTTATTGTAAACGGCTTAACATATCTCACGTCAGCAAATTTTAATAATGAATTCGACTGTGTCATGCACCGCTGCATTTTCCATATCTATGTGGTGGGCCGATACGGAGTCCCTAAAGGGACATGACGAAAACAAAATTTGAGAGAGAAAAAACAAATTTCGAGAGTGAAAACTACGAAAGCCCATTAGTGCCATCGTCATTTTATTTTCGAGAGCAGTTATTTTTATTTTTGAGAGTAGTTATTTTTATTTTCGAGAGCAGTTATTTTTATTTTCGAGAGCAGTTATTTTTATTTTCGAGAGCAGTTATTTTTATTTTCCAGAGCAGTTATTTTTGTTTTCGAGAGCAGTTATTTATATTTTCGAGAGCAGTTATTTTTATTTTCCAGAGCAGTTATTTATATTTTCGAGAGCAGTTATTTTTATTTTCCAGAGCAGTTATTTATATTTTCCAGAGCAGTTATTTTTATTTTCCAGAGCAGTTATTTATATTTTCGAGAGCAGTTATTTTTATTTTCCAGAGCAGTTATTTATATTTTCGAGAGCAGTTATTTTTATTTTCGAGAGCAGTTATTTTTATTTTCGAGAGCAGTTATTTTTATTTTCGAGAGCAGTTATTTTTATTTTTGAGAGTAGTTATTTTTATTTTCGAGAGCAGTTATTTTTATTTTCCAGAGCAGTTATTTTTATTTTCGAGAGCAGTTATTTTTATTTTCGAGAGCAGTTATTTTTATTTTCGAGAGCAGTTATTTATATTTTCGAGAGCAGTTTTTTTTATTTTCCAGAGCAGTTATTTTTATTTTCGAGAGCAGTTATTTTTATTTTCCAGAACAGTTATTTTTATTTGCAAGAGCAGTTATTTTTATTTTCAAGAAGCACATGTTTCGCGCGGACGCCTAGCCTGTGTGTGCAGTGTAGCTAGTGCATGCAGCTTGCATACATTCCTCAACAGCGCAGCTGTAATACTGGGAGCAGTGTTTCCTCAGAATGCCCCACCAGAACTCAATGCGCTGGTTGCTCTGACACTGTGGAACAGGCTCGTACCCTTCTACTGTCAGTGGAGGAAGAGTGTCTGAAGATGGGACTACATCTCAACGCGGGGAAGACCAAGGTGCTGGCATACAACACAACCGACGCTACCGTCCACACTAGAGACGGCACGCTGCTCAAAATCGTGTCCGACTTCAAATATCTCGGGGCTTATGTCGACTCCAGCGAAAAAGACCTAAGGACCAGAGGAGGACTGGCGTGGTCTGCGCTCCACAATATGAAGAAAGTGTGGACGTCGGCCCTCAGTACAAGCCTCAAAAGGTTGCTGTTCATTTCCACGATTGAGTCCGTCCTACTCTACGGCGCGGAGACGTGGACCCTCACAACCAAGGACGAGAAGTCACTGGACGGATGTTATACCCGCATGCTTCGCATGGCCCTCAACGTATCGTGGCGGGACCGGGACCGCATGAGGAACGTCGACCTCTACAACGGCATGCAGAGAGTGACGGATAAGATCAGGGAGCGTCGTTTGAATCTTGCTGGCCATTGCGTCCGCCACCCCGAGCTTGCCGCCCACCCGACCATACTGTGGGAGCCCACCCAGGGCACCGCCACAAGGGGGAGAAGAAGGCTGACCTTTGTGGACCAGCTCAAGAGGGACACCGACCTCACATCCGCTGAGGAGCTGCGCTCCTGCATGGCGGACCGAGACAACTGTGGAGGAAGAGGACTCGTGCTCTGGCTCGTGATGTCGTCACTACTCGATCAGGCGGCCCCGACATGATGATGATGGTTGCTCTGACTGCTTCCTTCGAGGAAGCTCCTCTCCCCTGCAAATGCATCTTGAGAGTTTCTTCTCAAGAACTGTTGCATCTGTCGAACAGAACTATTTTCCGTTCCAGCGTCGCACCGAAGTAGTCTAGGACAACCTACGTTGTTTCTCACAGTTTCCATGAAATACCCCGCAATAACGCCAGGGTCACTATTTGTCAGAGAGGCTTCAAGCCAGAGGATCTGTCTTGAATACCCGTCGATACATCCATTAATACAAACCCCGTAAGGCTTTAGTTTGTCATAAGAGTCCAGGTGCCACGCAAAGTTTGGGCCTCTTCCGTTGTATGTCCTTCTATGTAGCCACCGCCGCCTTCTTTGCTCGACTCCCTCTGGGTATAGTAATCCCAGAAGATGGCGCACTGTTTCTCGGCTTACCAGAATTCCATTCTGAAGGCATCTCACTTCTCAGGTGCATCCACCGGTAACCACAAAGTTGCCCTGAGGTACTCAACTGCCCTTCTATAAAACATGCAACATCAACGATGTTGTGGTGGTGTCTGTGTGGTGTTTTCGGCGATAAAGGCAAAGTTCTCGCAATTTACGGTTTAGGTTACGCTTGCTGATAAAGACATTATGATTAGAAGCAAGTGAAGCAATTATTTCGTCATAATTAAGTCCTAAACTAAAGTAACGCCTGATCAAATGCAGACTCCGTGCGTCCGAAGCCGCCGCAGCCAAAGATGATGATGGCTTCCAGAAATCGAACAGCTGCTTCAAAAAAGACAAAAATAAAGCTGCTTCAAAAATAAAAATAACTGCTCTTGAAAATAAAACTGCTCTTGAAAATAAAAATAACTGCTCTCGAAAATATAAATAACTGCTCTCGAAAATATAAATAACTGCTCTCGAAAATAAAAATAACTGCTCTGGAAAATATAAATAACTGCTCTCGAAAATAAAATAGCGATGGCACTAATGGGCTTTCGTAGAAAACAAAATTTCGAGAGGGAAAAAAAAATTCGAGACGGAAAATAAAAAGGCCAAGATATTCCCGAAAGCTGGTGTGGGTTCAAGTTGGTGTGATGACGGATTCTATCATCTAGGACACGTAAACTGTGAGATGATAGATTCCGTCACACCAACTTGACCCACAACCGGTTATCTCGTTCGCACGAGATAATATTATTTTTTCGCTCTCGATTTTTTTTCCCTCTCGAAAAAATTTTTTTCCCTCTCAAATTTTTTTTCTCTCTCAAATTTCTTTTCCCTCTTTAGGGGCTCCGTAGGCTGAGGACTAATGTCATTGTTTATTTTTAGGAATTACAAGTAAAATTCACATATTTATCTTTCACTGCAACGAACGTTGTTGTGAGAAGATCATATTACGGAGGTAGAAAACTAGAAATTGGCCATTCCATTAAATCCTAGCCATTTGGATATATTCCTATTCTAAATCAAGGGGTCGATTTATACTCTAAACAAACCAAACTCAAAAAAATATTTTCCAAGCCGTTAAATGGCTGTTCTTAAAATGATACCCTACATCTTCAAATGTACGTTTCAAAACAGTAATTATATCAAATTTACCCAACATTAGAGGCCCCAAAACCAGGGAATTGATATTTTGAGGAAGGAAATAATACCGAAATTTTAATTTTATTTTATGTAACACATTGTGGGTACACTTTTTTGTAGTTATAAGCTGGCACAAAAATTTTCACATGAATTGTACCACTACTACTAGGCGGGAAACGGTGAAAGAATCAAATTCACCAAAAGAACTGAAATATTGTAAAAGTGCAAGGAAAGACCTAGCGGCGTGTCGTGGCCGAGCGGTTAAGAGCACCGGACTCAAGCTCTGGTGTTTCTGATCAGCAGAGTGTGGGTTCGAGTCCCGGTCGTGACACTTAACCATTATTGCTTCGTCCTTCAGATGGGACGTAAAGCCGTAGGTCCCGTGTGTTGTATTAAAAACTATCAACGCACGTAAAAAGAACCCAGTACACTTATCGCTAAGAGAAGGGGTTTGCCCCGGTGTTTCTGGCAGGCCCGTATATGCCAATATATACCGTTAAAGTTAGCGACATGCGGACTAGATTCGCCCTGCTGACTACAACTTCAGAAGGTTCAGAAGGTTAATACATGTACATTCCTCCCCGCACTTCTTTGAATGGAACCCGCCTACCTGGCGCCTACGTTGGACATGCATTATGACGGTAGGATTAGTCCATTATTTTGTGGATAAGGGAGTAGATTTATCAAATCATTCAATCTGCTTTTCTTCAAGCGCAAAGCAGACTTGTCCACTTTTAGGCCAGTGTTGAGAAAACGTTCGATCCGCTTTTCGGGAAGCAGTAAAGCAGAAAAATGGATTTGTCCAAAACGTTCGTTCTACTTTTCAGGATGTGAGAAACCAGAAAAGCAGATGTCCACTTTTAGGCCACTGTGTGATAAAACGTCTAATCTGCTTTTCGGCTAGTAGAAAAGTAGAAAAATGGATTTGTCCAAAACGTTCGATCTACTTTTCGGGTTGTAGGAAACCAGAAAAGCAGATGTCCACTTTTTGACCGCCAGTGTAGGTGAACAAGTAAAATCTGCTTTTCTTGAAACTGAAAAGCAGAAAAGTATAAAAATGGATTTTACCAAAATGTTCAATCTACTTTTTAGGTGGAAGAAAAGTAGAAAAATGCACCAGCCAACAACGTCCAATCTGCTTTTTCATTATTTAGAAAGCTGAAAAGCAGATGTCCACTTTTCTACCTCCATACAAAACGTTCGATCTACTTTTCGGGTTGTAGGAAACCAGAAAAGCAGATGTCCACTTTTCGACCTCCATAGTCGGGTGATAAACAATTTATTCGATTTTGCCCTTTGCCCTTATTATAAGCACAAAGAGAAATATTTGACCCCATTTTACCCTTGAAGAGGTGTGTGTATAGGGGTGGGGGTAGTTAATGAAAATATTTTCCAGGCCCGGTTACTGTTTTTCCAAAACAAATTCAACCGCCCCTCTCTTGACCAATGTCTGGCTACGCCTGTTACGGATGAATTAACAGACACAGTTCACATTAATGGCTTTAAATTAAATTTGGTTTTCCTTTTTATTCTTATTCTTTATTTGGCTAAAAGCATACCAAATATGACATACGTCCGCCTTTTCATATACGCTTCTGCAATTGGAACGGAGTAGGTTCAACAACGCCCCTGGAGTTGCTACACACGCTGCAGGGCAAAGCACTGTTCCCTTGTGCCATTAAGGAGAGACATTGCATCACTTTGTGTTTTTATCGTCATGTATTTCTGCAACCATCCGTTGAGCTAGCAGATATATTGCACTGTGAGATGCACAGTGTGATGAGAGGCTACCAGATCATCAGTGAGTGGACATCCATACTGTGTACACATTCCACAATCAAAACTGAGCTTCACTTGAATTGAAAACTGCTGGACACATGCGCACGTGAGGAGAACCACTCCCATCTCGAAGCTACTCTTCTGGACTCCACACAAGCGAACTGCAGGAAGAGGAGGCAGAAGGGACAAAAACATACCTGAAACCATCAAGGAAGACCTGGGACTGGATAGCTCAGCAGAGATTTTGAGCCTCATGTATGAGAGACAAGACAGGGTGGGAGAAGCGTGTCCGTGGTGCTGGAGCTGATGATGCATATACATCCCGTCCAAGGACGACCCATGATGACGACGACGACGACGACGACGACGACGACGACGACGACTTGAAACTCTTACATACCCAAGACAAGCAGATTATGGCCGAATACCCTCCCTGAATCTGTTTCCCCTAACTCACCCCATGTTTGCCTTCAATGCATGAGTGAATGCATTTCTTGTTGATCAGATGTTTGAATTGTATTTGTAGCTTGCATGGTGAAAAAAGGGATAAGTAAAGACTGTTTATGCTAACACTAGATACATTATATGCTGGAAGATTAGTACATTGTAGCATGCAGGCAGGGCTGGAAAAGGGATTCTTGGAGTGGGGGTGGGGTGTACTCACTGAACTGAATCAGTTGGTGATAAGCACAGGGGGAGGGGAGAAGGGTGGTTGACTTAGGATGTAGGAGATCCCTCAACATCCTAGCTTAGACTAACGGATCTCCTACAGCGTCTCCCAGAGTCCGGCATTCTCCTGAAGACGATCAGAGCATACTGATTGAAACGTCGAGTTGTAACCACCAGTTCTTTTCAGAACTAATTACTACTTCAAAGGAGAATTATTCACATGGTGTCACCGCAAATAGGATTTACTTAATTATATTTGTGTTAGTTGTTACAATTATGTGATGTAACACTTAGCTAGCTTTTGCCTAGCTTGGGCCGCTTTTCATCTCTTGAGATGGTTCCACCAGTATGAATTAGTTTGAAATAATAATAATAATAATAAAAAATTGGGCACTTACAATAAACCAAACTTATTTTGTAAAATATCTCATTTCAAAAACACTATTTTCCTTTCTAAAAGGAAATTAGCAGTTTTCCTATTAAAGCTAAGATTGCCGGTAAAAAAAAACCCAAAACACCCAGCGATACGTCTTTAATCGTTTTACCACATTTAGTGAGTACGCCCTCTTGTGGCATTTCTTTTCAGGGCGTCATCATCAAATCAACTGTATGTGGCATAATTGGAGTAAATAAATTTTTCAATTTACAAGTGCACATGTTACACCGCAACCATGGACTACGAAAGGTCTCCCAGATAATCGCTAAATTTATCATTTTATAGGTACTCAGGTACAAGCAAAGATACACACTTTTGATTAAAGGGAAACAAAGCAGTGTCGGGGTAAGGAACCAAGAGCTATTTTCCGTGATTTTAACCATAAATAGAAGCGATAAATTAACGTAATTTACTTTGTGCGCTGAAAAATACAACTTTGAACTAGCGGCCATTTTGTTTTGAAATCTGTGTACATTGTAAGTCCGTAGGCAGATGGTGACGGGTGTAATTGTAGATTTGGAAATTATGCAGTATACAGCCGCCACTTTACTTTACTTTACAGAACATGATAAGTATCTGTAGAAAATGTAACACAAGCAATTAGAATATGGTTCAAGCCTGCGCTGGGGCAGAACTAACGTTAGGCCGGAAACAAAACGGCTAACAATTTGTACTTTTGAGTCAGCATAAACCTTAATATGTAAAATAAGATTTTGAGAGGAAACCTGAAAAAGGTATTCAAGGTTTAGTTTATATCAGTTAAAGTTGAGCTTTGAGAGATTTTCAGCTATCGGTGTCAATAAATTTGTGCACATTTTGTGGGATGTTGGCCTTTTTGTTGCTAAAAATGCTAAAACTGAGGCCTTAAGGGGAATTTTTGCACATATACTAGTGTTGACAGTGAATGTATACATGCAGTTGGCATGAATTATGCATTTTAATTTAGGGCCTAGCCTTATAAATATTATGATTATAACAAAATGGTTATTGCTGCGCTATCCATTTACTTTTATTTAGGATTGCTTAAATAATTCCCATAAGAAAAACATGACACAACAAACTTCTTGTATGTGGCCAAGACCCAAGACAGTTAATCAATCCTTAACCCTAACTCCCTAGGCCCATTTGCTTACACATAACCTGAATCCTTCCTAACTCCCTAGGCCCACTTGCTTACACATAACTTGAATCCTCCAAAATCAGGTATTTTTGGTATACGATGACTTCCTCAGTCATGTCAGTCTGATCTTGTCAACTCCCCCGTTAGTGACAACATAATAATAATAATGTGTGGACTTATATAGCGCACGTATCCACCAACTGAGTGGTGCTCAAGGCGCATTATATTATTACCCCTGCTCATAACGCTCATAAGGCTCATAAATCATTCCTGAAACCATCTCAGCTCCCTGGGGAGTATACAGCTCAATTGCTGCCATTACAGCGCATATAGGGCTAAGCAACCAACTGTGCCCTCACAGGTACCCATTTAACCCCTGGGTGGAGAGAAGCAATTATGGTTAAGTGTCTTGCTCAAGGACACAAGTGTCACGGCCGGGATTCGAACCCACATTCTACTGCTAACATCAGAACTTGAGTCCTGTAAGCTAGGCCGCTCGGCCACGACACTCCATGGTCATTGTACATAATAATAATAATAATAATAATAATAATGTGGACTTATATAGCGCACGTATCCACCAAACTGGTACTCAAGGCGCATTATATTATTACCCCTGCTCATCAGGCTCATAAATCATTCCTGAAACCATCTCAGCTCCCTGGGGAGTATACAGCTCAATTGCTGCCATTACAGCGCATATAGGGCTAATCAAACACAACAGCCAACTCTGCCCTCACAGGTACCCATTTACCCCTGGGTGGAGAGAAGCAAATTTATGGTAAAGTGTCTTGCTCAAGGACACAAGCACCATGGTCGTGGTTGGGATTCGAACCCACATTCTGACGATTCAGCCATCAGAACACAAATCCGATGCACTAAACCGCTCGACCATGGCACTCCACTACATGTGCAGTGGCAACTGTAATAGGATCCTGCTATTTTCTGAAGGGCAAGATTTTTTTTAGAAGGAAAATAGACTGAAAACCATCATAAAAGTGGATTTTAAAAATAGTTTTCGTTGTCTGTACCCCTAAAAATTGATAGAATCATATTTTAACTAATTATTGGTTGCAATTTTTTTTTTTTTAAACCCTAAAAAAATGGCAGTCAAATACAACATTATTTCCCAATGAAACAATGCATATTTAAGCTTGACAAACGTTAACATTTTACAGCGGCCATCTTTCCTCGATATATATCACAATTTTGAAACAACCCATTCATGCTACTCCAAGCCATTAGCTGTTGCCAGTGGCCTCATATGGTTACCCTTCTGTGCACTGTTACACCACTGAGATTACAGGGTAAGGTGGTCTCCCATTGATACATTGCAGGCCATACTAAATGTTCAAACATTTACAGTGTCCTTGGGTGACACACAGTTGATTTTGTAAGATTACTTGGAAAGGACAGCAGGCTTGTACATGTATGTACTGAAGGTTGCTAAAGAACAGAATTTAGTGGATCGGAGTGGCCTCCATGTGTAGAAGGGTTAATGCTCCCTCTAGGTACATGTATTTAGCCATATTTCACATGTTGTCAGCTATTTCTACTTGTCGCCGTCGTAGTAAAGCCCTTGATGCCTGCAAATTTAAACCTTGATGTCAATTCAATCCTAGACGCTTATTAGTATTACCAGAAATATTATATAAACAAATAATAATAATAATAATGTGTGGACTTATATAGCGCACGTATCCACCAACTGAGTGGTGCTCAAGGCGCATTATATTATTACCCTTGCTCATAAGGCTCATAAATCATTCCTGAAACCATCTCAGCTCCCTGGGGAGTATACAGCTCAATTGCTGCCATTACAGCGCATATAGGGCTAATCAACCAACCAACTCTGCCCTCACAGGTACCCATTTAACCCCTGGGTGGAGAGAAGCAATTATGGTTAAGTGTCTTGGTCAAGGACACAAGTGTCACAGCCGGGTTTCGAACCCACATTCTGCTGCTAACACCAGAACTTGAGTCCGGTAAGCTAGACCGCTCGGCCACGACACTCCACAAAGGAAAGAGTCTAAAAGCCTTTTGATGGCTTTCCTACATTCCGTAATATTGACATCCATTTTCTAATCAGTGTATATTATGTTTTTTTCTTGGTACAAGATCTTTAACCCTCTTATAGGTTTAACAATCAAAGACACTCAACATTTGTATGCAACTCCCAACCCATTGACTTTGTGCAGTGCACTCAAATAAATGCAAGGACATGTGGCTATGGTAGGAGGTCAAACCAAAACCACTCGACTGTAACTTATGCAGTACATACACAGCTCTGTGTGACTCTGCATATAACTTGTAAGACATACACAAGTGTGTTTGACTTTGCCACTATCTCCAGCACTCTACATGTGTGAACAATTGGCAATGCAACCAAAAATACTCAAGTGACTGTCTGTGGGTGCGGTGCTTACTGGGCCAAATTTCAGCCTGGGCATAGGAGGGTTAATGGTTACATTATTATTATTGGGTTCTTTCGGGTACTGAGAAGAGTCTGTTGGTTTTATTCTCAACGTTTCGACTTGTCTGCTCTAGTCATTGTTAGGAGACTGAAGAGATGTGGAGAGTGCAGTAGCTTTTATCTTGTGTTGGAGGATCTTGTTGTAGGCGGGAGCTGCTGTGATTAGTGCTCAGTGAAGTGTGTCGGCTGTCCGTAGGTGATGTTCAGTGGAGTGTGTCAGTTGTGTTGGTGTTCATGGTGGGTAGTTGGCTCTGTTTGGAGTGTTGCTTGTCAGATGCTACTGATGTTGAAACCGATGTCTTGTGTTGGAGGATCTTGTTGTAGGCGGGAGCTGCTGTGATTGGTGCTCAGTGAAGTGTGTCGGCTGTCTGTGGGTAATGTTCAGTGGAGTGTGTCAGTTGTTGTGCTGGTGTTCATGGTGGGTAGTTGGCTCTGTTTGGAGTGTTGCTTGTCAGATGCTACTGATGTTGAACCTGATGTCTTGTGTTGGAGGATCTTGTTGTAGGCGGGAGCTGCTGTGATTGGTGCTCAGTGAAGTGTGTCGGCTGTGTGTGATGTTCAGTGGAGTGTGTCAGTTGTGTTGGTGTTCATGGTGGGTAGTTGGCTCCGTTTGGAGTGTTGCTTGTCAGATGCTACTGATGTTGAAACCGATGTCTTGTGTTGGAGGATCTTGTAGGCGGGAGCTGCTGTGATTGGTGCTCAGTGAAGTGTGTCGGCTGTCTGTGTGATGTTCAGTGGAGTGTGTCAGTTGTTGTGCTGGTGTTGATGGTGGGTGGTTGGCTCTGTTGGAGTGTTGTTTGTGGGTGATGTGGGTGATGTTCAGTGGAGTGTGTCAGTTGTTGTGCTGGTGTTGATGGTGGGTGGTTGGCTCTGTTGGAGTGTTTGTGGGTGATGTTCAGTGGAATGTGTCAGTTGTTGTGCTGGTGTTGATGGTGGATGGTTGGCTCTGTTGGAGTGTTGTTTGTGGGTGATGTGGGTGATGTTCAGTGGAGTGTGTCAGTTGTTGTGTTGGTGTTCATGGTGGGTGGTTGGCTCTGTTTGCCAGTGTTGTTTGCCAGTGTTGTTTGCCAGATGCTACTGATGTTGAAACCGATGTCTTGTGGTACTGTGTTATGCTTGTTGATTTCTATGGCTTCTCTGATATCGTTTAGGGCTGTGCCGGATATCCGGGTATCCGGATACCTGACCGAAACGGTCATTACCCAGTTCCATTTTTCGGTTCAAATTACCCGAAAACGACTTTTTAAAATTCGGACTTAACATTTGAGTGGTGCGAACAGAAATCTGTGACTCTTGAACAATGTAATGTTTACACTTTTTACAGACAATTATCTTTAAATTCAAGAGATTGCACTCCAATAAAGAAAAGATCGATTTAAGTATGGTATCCTCTGTATTATAAAAGTAAATTTGTTACCATTTACAGTACATGTATTTGTACACCACCGGAGGAATATTTTCAACAAAAATGAAAACGGGTATCCGGGTATCCGAAGTTTCCTGATTTCGGGTATCCGGTTCCAAAAATATCCAAAAACGCACACCCCTGGT
The DNA here is from genome assembly GCA_029582265.1 of Zoroaster sp. YZ-2022. Taxonomy (NCBI): domain Eukaryota; kingdom Metazoa; phylum Echinodermata; class Asteroidea; order Forcipulatida; family Zoroasteridae; genus Zoroaster; species Zoroaster sp. YZ-2022. Next base: position 15,295,233 of record CM055837.1, read on the forward strand.
ACCATTATTTATAATGAAATAACTACTTTTGTCTGCTGTATGTAGATTTTGAAAAAAGTGTCATTGTTGTTCTCCCATTCTAATAAAGCTTTTATTTTTATTTTTCCCCCGATGAACTAGGTGATAAATAATGTCTGAAGAAGATCCTCCCGCCAAACGGGTAAGACTTGTGTGTTGTTGGTTTACTAAAATTCTTACACATGTTTCTTGGGATTTTATTCAGAATGGTTTGTAGGTCTGTAGGTTTGTGATAGAATGGACTTGGCTTTGCCTCATCCATTCTGAGCCCGAACCTGCAGTTCTTTTCCTTAACATTGTAAAGTATGTGTGAATGCCATTGCATGACATGTACATGTGTCGTTGTAGCCGAACATCACGTGTCATGTCACACGTTGAGGCTTGCGTAAGATGCCAGATACCAGCTAACCGGTTAAGTGAATTCTTTCACGGACGGTTAACCGAAAGTCGACACCTGACGGTCACACAAACTAGATCATCGGCAAGTGGCACAATGTGTACACATTTTCAATCAAAAAACATCAATAAACTTCCCACAATGGTTGTTTAATTAATAACCACTGCGGCAAAACGAAAAGTCTAGTTGTTGATCATATTTTATTAAGTAAGACTGATTGCGGTGACAATTTTATTAAATATTGGTTTCAGTTAGCCAGTTGGAATTCATAAATGGTTAGTGCAGTTTGATTTGGTTAACCGTTCCAGCACTAATACACGAATAATGTTCAAATTTAAGCTCGTTTACGAGCTTTTCAACTATTAACCCTACCCCCAGCTATTTTGGCTATAACCCTGACGCACTAGACCCTAGTTGCTAGGTACCATCCTCAATCCTTCAAAATCCTTCGATTGCCCTATCTCAAAAAATGCATTCATCAATCCTCCAAAATCCTCCAAAATTTTGCACTATGTTCAAAATAAGTGGTGCTCATCTCCTCAATCCTCCAAAATCCTGCAACCATAAAAACAGTGTTGGGTTTACAACTACCCAATGTGAAATATGAGCTTAGGTCAGGACACAGTGCAGTAAGGGGAGTACTTTGTTTATGACCAGTAATAACTATAAACAATGGGAGACTTATCCTTGAAACAGTGGTACACAGTGTAAGGTCTGTTTGTGTACTGGTATACTGTGTATTGGTGTACTGGTATACTAGGTCACACATGTGTGACCTAGTGTACATAGGTCACATAGACAGACTAGTGTACATAGACTACCACTGTGCATTAGTAACCCTAACCCTGCCAGACGCAGCACAGTGCATCAGGTGGAAAAGTCTGGTGCACTTTGATGCATTCAGCTGTCAACACCAGTGCATAAGCAGCCAAGTCTGAGGCTATTGAGAGCTGGTCCCATTGAACAATGCCAGAGTTGTATCCTGCTGCGTTTGGTGACCACAGACTCTGAGGCAGTTCGGCCTTGAGATTTGTGACCAGATGGATCTTGCTGCACTCTGCAGCCAAGTCACTTTGACAAACGATGCAATCTGATGCGTCTGGCAGGGTTTCTAGCCAAAATACCCTGGAGGGTTAGGGCTAGCTAGTGTACCAGACTACCACTGTGCATTAGTACTACTAGTCCTGGCTGCATGTACAGCACTGTGAAACAGATGGAGTACCAGTACTTACCTTGCCGAGTGAGAAAAATGAAAATTAAATAGTACCACATTCCAGCAACTCCTACCACACCAGTCCTCCAAAATTCTCATGTTTTTCAAACACCATTCATCCTCAATCCTCCAAAACTGCAATGAGGATTTTGGAGGATTGAGGAGTGTTAGGGTTAAAGAACCTTCCTGAATCCTCCAAAATCCAACACCATGCAATAACACTACCACCCAACTGTTGGATTTGGGACACCCGGCCCCATTCAAAGTATCCCTGTCTGGGCTATACAGTACCGAGTCCATCAAAATCCAACACCATGCAGTAACACTACCACCCAACTGTTGGACTTAGCTGGAATTGGGACACCCGGCCCCATGCAAAGTATCCCTGTCTGGGCTATACAGTACCGAGTCCATCAAAATCCAACACCATGCAGTAACACTACCACCCAACTGTTGGGCTTAGCTGGATTTGGGACATGCAAAGTATCCCTGTCTGGGATACTGAGTACTGAGTCCATCAAAATCCAAACACCATGCAGTAACACTACTACCCAACTGTTGGACTTAGCTGGATTTGGGACACTCGGCCCCATGCAAAGTATCCCTGTTTGGGCTATACAGTACAGAGTCAATCAAAATACAACAGACCCAACTGTTGGAGTTGGAATGGTTTGGGGTGGTTACTTACCTCCCGGACACCCGCATTTGCAACCAACACTCCAGTTGTAACCCTGTTCGGACTATTTTGACCTCATTTTTTTTTTGCTGTCACCAATTTGACCTTTTAGATGCGGCTTGGAGGGGATGGCTTGTTGGAGCTAACCAAAGAGGAGTTGATTGCTGAGAATAAGAAGCAGGAGTCATACATTGCTACCTTGTTAAGCAGGCTGGACGGTACCTGCACCAGTGGTAACATCCATATTTCATTAATCTTTATTTGAACAAATGCCTGTATCTTGTGAAAACAACAATGCAAACATGCAGACGATAGTTCCTTTCCTAAGAGTTCAAATGTTAATAGCGGAAGTTTACTGAAGCGTTCAGGACTCAAACAAGGGTCAAAATCAGTCACAATGTTGATATACTTGCCAAGGTATATGTAGTGCACTTAAAAGTCAAACACTGTCAAACCTTACGTGTAGTAAGTACATTTACAGGTCAAAATGAGTCAACCGTTTTTGACTGGTAAAAGCATTGTCTGGTATTGTTCAGGGTGGTCCAAATGACAGTAAAAACCAGTCAAAAATGCTCCTGTGTGCACATTTGGGTCAACAGTCAAAACGGGCAGTGCGGTGCGGCAAAAAAGTAAAGTCTAGAACAACAAAATGGGCGGCAAATTCTTCCAAAATTGTTGTTTCTTTTTGGTTTTAGCCCTCCTATAGGTTTAACAATCAAAGACACTCAAAATTTGTATGTAACTCCCAACCCATTGACTTTGTGCAGTGCACTCAAATAAATGCAAGGACATGTGGCTCTGGTAGGAGGTCAAACCAAAACCACTCGACTCTATATGAGTCTGCTGCTTACTTATGCAGTACATACACAGCTCTGTGTGACTCTGCATATAACTTGTGTAGGACATACACAAGTGTGTTTGACTTTGCCACTAACTTATGTAGGACTACAATTGGCAATGCAACCAAAAATACTCAAGTGACTGTCTGTGGGTGCGGTGCTTACTTGGCCAAATTTCAGCCTGGGCATAGGAGGGTTAAATATTGGTTTTGGTTAGCCAGTTAGCAAATTTGTTAGTGCAGTTTTGGTCAGTTAACCGGTTTACCATCTCAGCACTACCTTTAACCAGTGAATCCCATTTCCTAAGATGCTCACTAAAGCAGGTTTGGCTTCATGTTATAATCTGTATTTGTTTATTGAAGGCCATCAGAATGAGCTTGAAGAGCGACTGAAGCAGCAACAGGCCGAAGCAAACAGGAAGGAGAAAGTCCTCCTGATGCAGCTCACTAGGAAAGAACAAGAACTCCAGGAACTAGCTGTAAGTTATCCTGTTTACCTCATTGCTTAGTATGTCCAGCTCCTGTCCAGCATTTATTTGGTTAAATATATTTATTGTGCAATATTCAGATGTTGGTTTTTTTTGGCAATATTCAGATGCTTTGTATTTTTATTTATTTATTTTTTCATTAAAAAAAAAAATGTTATATATTGTTTAATTCTCTTCTAAAATCTTTTGATGTATTGTCACATGTAATTTGTCCCATGGGCCACGAATTGTGATTTTTAACCCTCCTACAATCAGTGCAATTTTTGAAACAACCCATTCAGGCCACTCCAAGCCATTAAGCTGTTGCCACTGGCCTCCTATGGTTACCCTTCTGTGCGCTGTCACACCGCTGAGATTGCAGGGTAATGTGGTCTCCCATTGATACATTGCAGGCCATACTAATATGTTCAAACATTTACAGTGGCCTTGGGTGGCACACAGTTGATTGTGTAAGATTACTTGGAAAGGACAGCAGGCTTGTATGTACTAAAGGTTGGTGAAGAACATTGAAAATTCAGTGGATCGGAGTGGCCTCCATGTGTAGGAGGGTTAAACTAATAAATAAATACAAAATAAGATAAAATAAATTAACCCTCCTAATCTCAGTCCATTTTGCCAGCAGGTTGACAGACCTATCAAAACCCTTCATCAGTCAGTTTCGAAAGTTGGAATAACTCTGTAGAACATATCTCAATGTACATGTACAGTGTAGTGTAGGGGTTTTGAAAGATCAAACTTCAAAGAAGTTAAAGCTAGTATACAGTTTTGGTAAAAATAATGTCTGTAAATACATCCATAGTTAATACTTAGTGTAAATTGATGATGGTTTAAAAAATCACTTGAAATGGGTATATCATCACTTGAAATGGGTATATCGTCACTTGAAATGGGTATATCGTCACTGGAAATGGGTATATCGTCACTTGAAATGGGTATATTGTCACTTGAAATGGGTATATCGTCACTGGAAATGGGTATATCGTCACTTGAAATGGGTATATCGTCACTGGAAATGGTATATCGTCACTTGAAATGGGTATATCGTCACTTGAAATGGGTATATCGTCACTTGAAATGGATATATCGTCACTTGAAATGGGTATATCGTCACTTGAAATGGGTATATCGTCACTTGAAACAGGCCTGGAATTTCATCATTTTTAGGGCAAGGCCACTTTGGCCTTCGATAGGGGCAAATTTTTAAGGGCACCAAAGCCAAAGGGAAGGGCACCAAGGCCAAAGTAAAAAAGAAAAAAGGGCACTAAGGCCATGTTTTTTTTAACTTAAAGAAACAAGAAAAATTTAAGCACAAATAAATTTTTAGGTGTACAGTACATGTATTTCAATTTTATTTTCACCAATCTCCTTTCTCAGATTTAAACAATTTGTATTAACAGTATTTCACATTAAGCCTTGTCACATTAAATGAATGTATTTAACCTTTGTTCCGGGATTGACATGCAGGTGTAAGCTGAAAAGGTGCTAAACGCAGGGTTTCCAATTGAATATTTGCTGCCCGATTTATTTAGCTCAAGTTGTTTGGTTCGTTTTAGGCGATCCTTTCGAGGCATTTCGATGAAGTTAATGTTTGTTTCGTTTCGGAAAGCTTTATTTGCACCACAATCACACTCGTTGCATCGATGCTTGTTGTTACGCGCATGCTACAACGCATAAACAAGTTTGCGTGCACGATGCAACCCGGAGACCAGACGTTACTATCTTGTGCTAGCGTGAGATACTGAACAGGGACCAGTCTATTTTGGCCACAAACCAGCTGCTGACGTCACGTAAATAGACTTGTCAAAGTCACCAATACAGGTCGTCCCGAAGTTCAGCATGAATGAAACGGACTTACTACGACAATCGCAGCTCGCGGTTTTAGGACACATTGGGTCCGAAACCCGAACCAAAACTATGAGCAATGATTGTCGCAGCTAGAACTGGCCCAATGATCCTCCATTATATTGTCAGTATAATCACCCCATGGGACGATCTCTACTGGCAACATTCACAAGTTTCTTTTCGTGACGCGCAAGCTTACAGTACAGCTGATGAGCGATAGGGGCTGCCTTGTTTAACGATGCTACTCCCACCAGAAAGAATTGAGCGCAATGCTATTTATTGAATTTTCAGAGGGGGCAACGTTAAAAATTCCATTGCAGATGCTTGATAAAGTTACGTATTGTAGTCGAAAGTTGGGCCTTCCGTGGCTGGGATCGGAAGTAAGGCCGTATATCTGGCGTGAGTCGTGGCTGGCCGGCTGCGCTGCATTACCGTGGAAGTCTCACGCATACATGTACATGTATATTCGAACATTGGGGTCCGTTACAGTGATTTTGTTTTCCTTTGATCTGATCCTTCACACGTACGTGTAACGTTGACTTAATTTTTATTTTGTGTGTGAACGGAACGTGCCGAGCCGCATCGCGCTGGCATGATCTTCCAAAAAGGGCACAACGGCCATGGGGAAAAAGTGCACGGCAAAATTGGCTGTGATATTGGTTCATTTGCAAGGGCCATCACGGCCACTAAAAGGGCAACGACGGCAATGGCCGCCGTGAAATTCCAGGCCTGTTGAAATGGGTACATCGTAACTTGAAATGGGTATATCGTCACGATCAGAGCAGGCTTGCATTGAATCCCGAACTGATAGTTTTAGATGAACTCGGATGAACCCAGTGACTGAAAAGAATACCCTACGAGCACGCGCGGGATTCGCTGTCAAGCTGCAAGCCTGCTCTGATCGTGACGCTACACCCCCTTTAAAGGTGCTCTTGTTTTTAGTAAAAAATAATGAAATAACTGTTCAAAACCAAATTCTATCATCAGAAGACAACAAAATTCCACATTGGAATGAATAGATGAGTTGCTTGAATGTACAATGTATGTTCCCTGTTTTCTTGTTAACAACACAATAAAATAAACTGAAATGTTCACAGACTTGTTTTTATAGGTAGCTATTGATTCTTATTAACCAGTTCGCGTCGGAGGCCGTGTATACACGCAATTTTTTTTTGCACCGTGGATCGGAGAGCGTCTAAACACGCCAAAGGAAATTCCGGAATATTGGTATGCATGCTCGGTTGAGCCACCCGTGTACGGTGACATGCTCGGAAGACGTGGGCACCCGCTGTGGAAGCTTCCATTCACGGTGTGTGTGGGAAAAATAAACCCGCACAGGGGCCCAGAAAAACTTTTTTATTCCCGACGTGAACTGGTTAAGTATGGATGCATTTGGATGGATGGATGCATACAGAATTTTCTCCAAAAATTTTATACTTGCTGTGTAAACAAGCTGTGTTAACATGCTACAATACTTGTTCCATCACTAGACTCAGCTCGGCGAACTAACGAAGGGAAACACCCCAGGCGCTTCCCAGCTTCGCGCGGCCCTCCTGGACCCCGCCCTCAACCTCCTGTTCCAGCGGATGCGGAACCAGCTGGAAGAGAAGAGCAAGAAGCTGCAGCAGGCCACTGACGACATGGCTGCCTGGAAGTTCACTCCGGACAGGTGTGTTTGAGTTGCTGTCACGGTTTGATTGTGGACACGTAAAGGGGCAGTATCCTCACGATCAACAGGACATGGAATCGGAGCACTTGTTTTAGATTAACTCAGTAACTGAAAATAATTCCTCACATGATAAGGTACTGTAAATGCTGCAGAGATGAGCCAGTATTTTTCAGTCACTGTGGTCATCTTAAACTAGGACATTGATTCCATGCCCTGTTGAAAGTTTGCTCTGATTGTGATGATACTACCCCTTTAAAGGGAAGTTATGACATTTTCTGGATTTTTAAAAAATCTCTCTTTGCCTCAAAATTATCTTGAAAGAAGATAAGTAGCCACCAAGGAAAGAAAGAAGTAGCTTGTATTGTGTCCAAACCTCTAGTTTCTTGTTTGTGGGGATGTGGAGAGTCTGTAAATCCTCCAAAAATTAAACATCCTGGAGGATCGGGGGGGCTTTGTCCTCTAGACCAAAGGGAGACCCAGGCATGCTACCCACAGGAGGTTCAGGGGGCTTTGTCTTCTAGACCAAAGTGAGACCCAGGCCTGCTACCCACAGGAGGTTCAGGGGGCTTTGTCCTCTAAAGGGAGACCCAGGCATGCTACCCACAGGAGGTTCAGGGGGCTTTGTCTTCTAGACCAAAGTGAGACCCAGGCCTGCTACCCACAGGAGGTTCAGAGGGCTTTGTCCTCTAGACCAAAGTGAGACCCAGGCATGCTACCCACAGGAGGTTCAGGGGGCTTTGTCCTCTAGACCAAAGTGAGACCCAGGCATGCTACCCACAGGAGGTTCAGGGGGCTTTGTCCTCTAGACCAAAGGGAGACCCAGGCATGCTACCCACAGGAGGTTCAGGGGGCTTTGTCCTCTAGACCAAAGTGAGACCCAGGCATGATACCCACAGGAGGTTCAGGGGGCTTTGTCCTCTAGACCAAAGGGAGGCCCGGACCTGCTTTAGATTTTTCAGGATTTTTTACTTTTGTCAAATTACACCCCTATTGGTCATGGGATTCTATCTAGCCAACTGTTAACTAATCGTCATCGGGCAAGCTCTGTGGTTGAGAGGTTAACACCTCTGCACTAATAAACACAGAGTATAAACCAGTATTTGGAAATGAAGTGTCAAAATTTGTTATTCTTTGAAAAACAGGGGGTCCAAACATGTAAATTTAATTACTTTTTCATCGTATTATAAATAAAACGGGGTGTTATAAAGCACTGAGTAAACGGTGCTTAACCCTAAACCCCTAGCTATTTTGGCTAAGAACCTTCCTGAATCTACCAAATACAACACCATGCAGTAACACTACCACCCAACTGTTGGACTTGGCTGGAATTGGGACACCCGGCCCCATGTAAAGTATCCCTGTCTGGGCTATACAGTACTGAGTCCATCAAAATACAACACCATGCAGTAACACTACCACCCAACTGTTGGACTTAGCTTGAATTGGGACACCCGGCCCCATGTAAAGTATCCCTGTCAGGGCTATACAGTACTGAGTCCATCAAAATCAAACAAACCCTGCTGTTGTAGTTTGAATGGTTTAGGGTGGTTAGAGTTAATACATTCTTTGGTGTAGGGCAAAACTAATGTAAAGATGATGATCGTTCTTCTCTAGAAGTAATTTTCTGTAACATGCTGTCCTTTTTGAGTGAAAATTATTTCCATTCCGAATTCAGGAAAGAGCAATCTTTCCTTAATTCAGCATAGTATGAATATAAATAGAGAATTAGCTGTTTCAGACTGCTTACCAACCGAAAGGGCCTGTGGTATAAATAGTAGTTATTGGCCTCACGTTTTGAACCTAGCAGGTTCTTTCTCAAAAATGGCATTTTGCCTTTGAGAAAGAACCTGCTAAGTTAGAAATGTAAGGTCAATAACTACTCTTTAGAATAAATATGAACAGTCTGAATGTATTTTCACTATTATTTTTCTTTGACGATAAATTTAACTAAAACATTTCACAGATTGGTGTCTGTACTTTAGTATCACTTGGTTGTTATAAAGTATGGATGCATTTACACACGTTCTACCAAAAGTGTAAACTGCTCTTAACCAAGTTTGGTTTATCCATTCTCTCCGTCTGTAGCCAAACAGGAAAACGTCTGATGTCCAAGTGTCGTACCTTGATTCAAGAGAATCAGGAACTCGGGAAGCAGGTGTCGACTGGGCGCACTGCGCAGTTAGAGGCTGAGCTTGCTCTACAGAAGAAGTACAGTGAGGAATTAAAAGCCAGCCAAGATGGTAAGACATTGATACTTCAACTGGTTACTGGATTCCTTGCCCAGTCATGCATGGACTCATACATTATTGCACAACGGTGTGCATCTATTTGGGTCATTCCACCAGGTTGGGGCAAGCTTTGTGATACGTTGTCCCTGTACCATTCACATCCTTATTATGAGTGCACATTCTCAGTTCTTCAAATTAGAATGAAATCAATCTCTGCGCTTTTTAGGAAGTTACATTAATGTTGATTAGGAGTCATAATAAATTATAATAAATGGTACACTTAACTACGTAACAAAGGAATCCTATCACAAAGTTTGCCCCAAACTTGTGGAATGACCCATTTACAAACACGTAATCTGAGACAAATGGACCTAACAGTGAAATGTGATAGATAAGATTTGTTTATAATTTGTATTCTTAGTTTTTATTTTTGATGGTTCTATACATAACGGCAAAAGAACGTCACCCCTAAAAATATTTGTTATTTTCATTTTATAATTAATATAATTTGTTTAATGAAGAATATTATGAGTATGGAGTGTAACACGAACACAATGTGGCAAATTTGGTTGACCTCAAAATTCGTCATGCATGACGTCCGAGGACACATAAGCTAAACACGTTCTCAGACTTATCAAAATTTAGGGGGTGACGTTTCTTTTACTGTTATGTATATTTGTGTTGTTAAAGGTTTTGAATGATGCAATAAAGGTGTAGAACATAATATAGATTCATCTTTTTTAATGAATTGTTTAAAAATTATCTTTGATTTTGTTTCACTTTATAATCCTTATTGTTAATTATTCTTTGTGGAGTGTAAGTTTTCGATAAACTGATTATCTCTAATTTGATCCAGAGCTGAATGAATTCGTGATTCAACTCGACGAGGAGGTGGAAGGTATGCAAAGCACTATATGTGCACTTCAGCAGCAGTTGAAAGAAGCCAAAGACTCAAAACAGGAATTGGCCACCCTCAAAGCCACTCGGACCGAGCCGATGGCTTCCAATCAAGCTGCTCCTGAAAAACAGGTACATGAACAGGTGGCGCAACAGGGGCTGGAGCAACATGTGCAGCCACCAGAGTCGCCTGTATCAGAACAGGGTACCATCCCTACTCTCTTAAGCCCTGCCTTGGCCAGCCAACCTGAAGGCGAGGCAGCGGGAAACAGGACTCCTGAAGCAGAGCTGGGATGTGAAGCTGGCAAAGAGGCAAGCTTTGTTCCTGAGGGTACTGGCGACGAGATCCCTCGACCATGGACACCTGACAAGATGGAGACGATGACTCCAGTGGAGGAAAGCAGCCCATGGGATGACAGGACAGCAGATGGGACAAACATGTCCCCAATAGAAGAGCATGAGAGGACTAGGAGCACTCCTGATGATGAAAAAGAAAGAACTACAAAGATCTCAGAAGAGCGAGTAAGGACGTTCAGCTATGAGGATTCGGAAACGCAAGAGCAGCAACAGGAGGAGATGTCATACCAAGTAATGGGTGAAGACCAACAGGATGCCATACATGAGGAATGCCAAGAACAACAGGTTCGGTGTCAGCAGTGGGATAAGCAGCAACAGGATCAACAGCAGCAGCAAGACAAGGCAGAGGAGCAGATGGAAATTGACTCACCAAAATGTAAGAATGATTCATCAAGTAAGGAGAATGAGGCTTTCCTGATAGACACCAAACAAAGTAAATTTGTCGGTGAGTTGACTAGCCCAGTGGCTTCTTGTGAGACCTTGACAAGTGGTTCAAATGCCACAACTCCTGATCATGTTCAAACCTCTCAAAATCAAGGGGTTGACCCTGCCCCTGGTGATACCCATAACATTGATCCAACATCTTTAGAACCATCAGGTAATATTGATCTTGGGGTTATTGACTCAACGAGTAATAAGGGGACAGAAGGGTCCTCAACTAAAAATCTAGAGGTGCAAGACATCTCAACTAATAACCAAGACAATGCTGTAACCTCCTCACAAGCAGAAGAGGTTAACAAGAGTACATTTGATAGCCAGCCGACTCTTGGGAAGGCTGTGGGTGAGAGTCAGGGCATAGGTCAGTTGGCTCTGGTGACTCAGCTTTCCGAGGCCAAGGTGACTGCCAAAAAACTTCCCCCAAACTGCAATCTCTCTGTTGTTGATTATGACACGGGTAGTAGTGAGGAAGATGAGGGCGATAACGATGGCTTCGTCGAAGAGCCATCCCGCCCAAGTAACAAAGCACTGCCCCCAACGAAACACTCACCAAATAACCAATCGCCAGAGTCCCCTAATCAAAGCTTGTCACCTGAAAATAACTCACTAGGTCCACTCAACAACACAGGTAAACTGGAATCCGATGTCTCCCCACATAACAACATGCAAGTCTCATCAAATAATGGGAGCAGTGAATTGGGGCTATTGATAAAAGTAAATGATACAAGAGACTCGGACATCGTTGAGGAGAATGGTACGGACTCCGTCCATAACAATGAACATGTTGCCATGAGCACCGAGTAGTAATTCCGATATATAACTAGTAGTAAATTCAAATTTCGTTGTGGTTAGTTGAGATGAGTGTGTTATGGACAAGTTGAATTTTAATGTCTGTTTTGAATTATTCTGTTTCTGAGAAATTTTGAAATTAAACTCCTACCATTGTATTGGGCTAACTCTGGTATTCCAGGCAAACATTTAAATGTGTTTTTTTTTACCTGTGTTAACAGGAATAAAATCTTATATTTTGTAGCTCTGAAGTTTCTATCTTTGCAGCCTGATACTTGTGCAGATTTGGACATATCTTCATGAATATAGGACTGGTTTTTGGATGGGCCAAGCTTTCAAAAAGCTTGTCAAACACTAACCCAATATTTTTTAATCTTAGGCCTCTGTCATCCCAGTCATTCTGTGTATCTACACATAAAAATAAAAAATCTTGTTTATTTCAATTTTCATAAACAAGTCAATAGAAATCAAAACAATGCTTGTGTCAAAATAGATTGGTGCCCTCCTTGAAGTGTTATTGTTTTCATTGTGTTTTTTTAAATGGCAGTCAAGGAACTAGACAATTATGGATACAATGTGTTAGGGAATCGTATAGTCTTTATACATGTACTTCAGTTATTTCAGCTGGTAATTAGTGTCATAGTCCTGGCCACTTGTACGAACTATAACAAACTACAACAAACATGGATGTACATGTACCATGGAAAGGCAAGTATGCCTAATAACCTCAGTCCTCCAAAATCCTTCACTTTAGCAAAGAGCATGTAGCATGTAACCTCGATCCTTCAAAATCCTTCACTTTGGCAAAGAGGATTTTGGGAAGGTTAGGGTTAAAGGCCAGTCAGCCTGATGTATGGCATTAGGCAGCAAGGCTCGTAAGATACACCAGATACTAGCCAGAATCAATGGTAACTTGGAATTTGCGTCATATTAATACCACGTGTGGCTATGTACATGACTTGTATGCTGTGGGTTCCCATATACATATAATTATGTATACTACATTTGTTTTAGCGTAATGCACACAGTGCAACAGGCCTTCTCAAGCCAATGAAATCCAGGACATATGTAATGAAAGCCAGATCCTGTCCTTACATTAATTAAAAAGGACTTTTTCCTAGTCTAGCTCAATACTTGCTGCATTTTCACTGTGAATGCAATGCGCTGTTCTACTGGTTTTACAGTCGGCAGTGCATAGGAATATGTGTTGTGCGTAGCAATGTATTCAGTCAGCATTTACGTATGCACTCTGAGAGGAGACTACATGGACGTATGTTTTGTGCTTGTCCGACATATTCAAATATTTTAAATGGAAGGTACAGCCTTAGTAGTTTGGCAAAAATGCTCCTACGAGTGTGCTTACTCTCTTTGAATCTAGTTATAAATAAAACAACCAACCGGTTAAAGTTACCTTACATGCACAAGAAAATTTTGAAAATGCAGTCAGATATTTTGGACTCATTTTTATGTGGAATTTGTACTCTTTCCTAAGTTTGAACTGGGCATTATCCCTATAAAGCCCCCCTACAGGCATTTCACAGACTCCCTGCTGAATGTAACAAAATGCAACAACAGAAAAATGTGCAGCCTGCTCAATGCAACAAGATCTAGCAACTAGAACAGTGGTTCTTTTGTTCTCTGCTGAGGGTAACAAGATGCAACAATTACAACAGTTGCCATTGAGTATGGTTAGGGTTAATTCTCTTTACTTGTGACGGAATATCGGACCAAACAAATTTAAAGGGAAGATAATACCATCATCGATTTAAGGGGCCCCCCCCCCCCAAAAAAAAGACTGCTTTCTGGTCATAGATCGACTTCAAAAACGGGTATAGTGGCCTCTTTTTGAGGGGTTTTTTTTGGTAATTTTTTTTTTGCCAACCTGTGAAATACGTGATACACGTAGATGCGGTAATTGGAACAAAACCAAATTTCCCATACACAAAGTATGGTGGCTAAGAGAGGCCTCACAAATTGGGCAAACGTTCATACCCCTATGTACAGCAGTTATTTAAAACACAACACATGCTGCATTTCAAAAAGTTGATATCCGCCATAAAAACATACAAAAACCTGAAGCAATTCTTTTGTCGTTTTCTCAAAAATCTTTCACGGGTTAGATTTATGGTATATTTCTGGGAAAACTAGTAATGAATATTCATTTCCAAATACTCATGTACCCTTTAAAATCACAGAGGTTTATTTAGGTAACTTGCAGTTCACAAAAAGCTAAAATTGTGTTTCTGAAGATCTTACCAAATCATTCAGATTTTTAATATATCCATGAGTACCAATGTCAAAGGACAATTATTATTGCATCAGTTTGATAGCTTTCCCATCATGGCCCATGTTATAGATCTGCTTACTGGCTAGCAAATATTTCTGCTAACTAGAGCAGAAGAATTCTGCTAGTCTTATTAAAGCTATTTCACTGCTTAGCAAGAAAATTAGGCATGTTCACCAGGGATTTCTATTGTTGCATCAGTCATCTGCTAGCAATACATGTACCAGGTCTAGAATTTCATTATTGTCTGGGCAAGGCCACTTTTCCTGAGTAAAGGGCACATCCATTAGAATACCAGAATAGCTATGGGGAAATTTATAAGGTGAACCAAGGCCATGTACATGGAAACCTCTATGAAATTCCATACCCAGGGCCAATTATATACAGCTGCTTAGTACTCAATTTTGCTAAGCATTATAAATGGACTACCAGCTAAAATCTATGCATTTTGTATGAAAGTTTATCTGGTAACCAAAAAAATCTGTTAAGCAAAAGTTTCTGGTAAGCTATTTTTTCTGCTTAACAGCTCTGTGAAAATGGCCGCAGATGTACACCTATCCAGATTTGGCCATAGCCCTGCCCATATTGAAATCTCAATCAAACACCTGTAAAAAAGCAAAGCGTGTGATCGACATTCATATAACAATTGCTTTAAGTCTCATGAAATTCAGTCCGAAAGTCAGTAGTGTTCTCATTCAATACATTATACACATATTTCAATTATTAGTTTCAGTGATGTCGGAGGTTTATACAAATGTACTGTGAAATTATTTGAATCAAATCCCATATCAATTTAATTTAGACGGCATTAAATGCTCAATTGTAACTTGTATTTTACTGTTTTTATCGTTTATTAGTATTTTTTATTGTTTGGTTTTTGGAAAACATGCAACAAGTTTCCATAATAAACTCGACCGTGCTTGCTTTCTTACCAAATTCAAAGTCGGTGTACATTTGAAAAAAAATTTCAACTTAAAACTACCCTGTCTTCTTTTAACTATGTGTGACATGTCCGTGTTTAACATGAAGAATTATAGTAAGGCCAAAAAAAAAAGTCTCCAGTTTGTGGTCATCGGTTGGCTTCAAAATCAGTGTGGTGAAGCGCTTTTTTTTTCGGCCATCTTTTTTTTTTTTTTTGCCAACAGGGAAATATATGATACATTATATATGCGGGGACCAAATTTCCCATATACAAAGTATGGTGGCTAAGAGAGGCCTCACAAATCGGGCAAACGTTCATACTTCCCTTTGTGAAAAAGTCGTTGAAAGCAAAGCACAAGAATTCCAATCGATCCAGCAATTTTGGCTCCAATTGGACATCGGTTCATAGCAAAAAAAAGAATTAAAAATGCTGACGTCCAGGTCTGAGGTGACGTGCTGGAGACCAGAGATTTTATTTTTGGCCTAATACAATCTGATGCAACTTGTGGGGTGCCATGGTTGAGCGGTTTAGTGCATCGGATTTGTGTTCTGATGGCTGAGTCGTCAGAGTGTGTGGGTTCGAATCCTTGCCGCGACCATGGTGCTTGTGTCCTTGAGCAAGACACTTTACCATAATTGCTGCGAGGGCCGAATTGAACCCAGCCACTGGGGATGTACAAGTCAATGCATGCTTAGTGCTGGTCCCAAGCCCAGATAAATGGGAGGGTTGCGTCAGGAAGGGCATCCGGCGTAAAACCCATGCCAAATCATATATGCGGATCATGATCCGCTGTGGCAACCCCTAACGGGAGCAGCCGAAAGAGGACAACAACAATCTGATGCAACTTGAACTGCACTTTCATGCAAACCAGCCTTTTTCAGATGTAGAATTTCATTCTTGTAGGGGCAAGGCTACTTTTCCAGAGTAAAGGACACTTCCTTTTAATGGAATGTCTATGGGAACGTTTGTAAGGGGCACCAAGGCCAAGAACGGGGCAACAGAGGCCATGGTCTCCTTTAGCCTATGTGAAATTCCATGCCTGCTTCTTGGGCAAAGTGTTCAAACCACTATATGTATATGTATCCACTCAGTATCCTCTAGCGGTGAATTTGCACCCAGTGTTTTGATAATAGCCACTTTTGCGTTGTGTGAGCGTTGTGCGTACACTTCATGTGCGTATGTTATGGTACAAACAGGCATGCTGCTTTTCAGCAGATCAGTTGATTTCCTCTTTTTTGGTTTTTCAGCAGTGCCATTGAAAACTGAAAAACAGTGTATAAATTCTTGCTGTGCCTGGCATTTTCCTCTTTTTTTGACAAACTGCAGTTGCATGCCTGTACAAAAGTTCACATGTACTTCTACTAGCCAATGATTGTTGGAGATATTCCGTGCATACGCACATCAACTGCAAAATACGCTAGAGGCGACGCACTATCGCTGCCCTTAGTGATCTAACAACATGTGCTCTCAAACAGCTCATGCACTGTGCGAATACACAATTAGTACTCAAGAAAGACAGACACAATATGATATGACCACAGTTTTTACATAAATAATACTTGGTTAATAAAAGTTGATGATGGTGTAAAAACATCCCTGGAAACACCTGGCATCTTTTTGGAAACCATAAACACATGTAACCATAAACACCTGTAACAGTTTGTTGTTATCTTCTCAAAAACATAAGCACCTATTATGATTTCACAGGTTATTTTTATGATATATTTCTTGAAATGTAGAGGTTTAAATTGAACGGACATTAATAATAATAATAATAATGTGTGGACTTATATAGCGCACGTATCCACCAACTGAGTGGTGCTCAAGGCGCATTATATTATTACCCCTGCTCATAAGGTTCATAAGGCTCATAAATCATTCCTGAAACCATCTCAGCTCCCTGGGGAGTATACAGCTCAATTGCTGCCATTACAGCGCATATAGGGCTAATCAACCAACTCTGTCCTCACAGGTACCCATTTAACCCCTGGGTGGAGAGAAGCAATTATGGTTAAGTGTCTTGCTCAAGGACACAAGTGTCACGGCCGGGATTCGAACCCACATTCTGCTGATAACACCAGAACTTGAGTCCAGTAAGCTAGACCGCTCGGCCACGACATTCCCAATTACCGTTGTTGTACAATCCCTTTAGGCTACAAAAAGTCTTGTTTCTGGTCTCTGTGCATGTATTCTTAGACCCGCATGACGTCATTTTTATTTAATTTTTTGTGTGCTATGAAACGATGTCCAATTGCAGCCAAAATTGCTGGATCGATTGGAATTCTACCAATGAATTTTTCTTAGGGGTATGCCCAATTTGTGAGGCCTCTCATAGCCACCATACTTTGTGTATGGGGGAGTTTGGTCAGGTTCCAATAACTGCGTACATGTTAACATGTATCACTTCAAAAAAGATTACCAGAAATAAAAAAATAAATAACTAAAAAGTGTCACATCACTGATTTTAAAGCTGGCCTATGACAAGAAACTGGAAATATACATAACAGCAAAAGAAACGTCACCCCTAAAAATATTTATTATTGTCATTTTATAATTAATATAATTTGTTTAACCCTAACTCCCTAGACAACAAAAGCAATTGGAGGATTTTGAAGGATTTTTATTGTTTAGTAACAATGCTTAGGGAGTTAGGGTTGAAGAATATTATGAGTATGGAGTGTAACACGAACACAATGTGGAAAATTTGGTTGACCTCAAAATTCGTCATGCATGACGTCTGAGGACACATAAGCTAAACACGTTCTCAGACTTATCAAAATTTAGGGGGTGACGTTTCTTTTGCTTTTATGTATATTTATTGTTGTCCTCATTGACTACATTGTGTATTGCATCACTATTTGCACTATATCTTTGTGCTCGAGTATTTAGTGTACGAATAGCGGCCAATTTTATAGAGCTGATAAAAAGAGAATTTTTCAAAGCAAATGTTCTTGCTTACCCATGAAATATACTTATAAAATGTAAGTACAGAATTTTCTGCTCTAGTAAGCACCAATTTTCCGCAGTATGCAGAGCCATGACGTTAGGCCCTGGTTATATGTTGGGTTTTCTTGCCTGTATACTTGCTGCACATGCAGTCTTAGTTTGTTCAGTCGTGTAATACCATTGTTTCACATTCTGATCATGTGACTACAAGGCTACACTGCATTTAGCCTGAGGATCTGACATCACGCTTTGAGCTAGGGGTGCGTGAATTACGCCAGATCCTGGCCGTGCAGCCGCCATATTTTTCCCGATGCTGAACTTTGACCTTGGTTGGTAGCTAGCGCGCAAGCCTCCAAGCATAATGTCAGATCTTCAGCACAGCGTGTTAACGTATATCTGATGAAATCCTGTGGTACGCCTGAAGCTTGTCTATATCCTTGATAGGATATAGACAGGGGACCACACTGCATTACAAGTGACCTATCATCATTCATAAACAATAGCCAATCACAGCCCCTGTTACACATCACATGACCGACCAAATCTAAGGCAAATGCCCAGTCATGTGCGTTCAGTTGTGCGTACACGAAAAGCAACATGTATTTAGTAATATTTTCAAGGATGAAGACAAAAATTCATTTATTTACATGTGAAAAGATGTCTTTGAAATCTAAAGCATGTTTACATGCATCTTCATGTACGCTGATGCATTTGTGTGAAATGTACATTGCGTAAAAATATACATAACAGCAAAAGGAACGTCACCCCAAAAAATATTTATTATTTTCATTTTATAATTAATGTAATTTGTTTAATGAAGAATATTATGAGTATGGAGTGTAACACGAACACAATATGGCAAATTTGGTTGACCTCAAAATTCGTCATGCATGACGTCTGAGGACACATAAGCTAAACATATGTTCTCAGACTCATCAAAATTTAGGGGGTGACGTTTCTTTTGCTGTTATGTATATATGCCCTACGTTTTGTCTGTGTACAAGTTGTCTTGGCTATGTTTCAATGGGACAATCATGTCTAGTTTCCTGTGGTGTTGTGTGGTGAACTAGTGGTGGAAAAACTACTCGAGACCATGACTCGAGACCAAAATTGTTAAATTGTATTATGAGTTATTTATGGAGAACAATGGAATGCCAAGTCATAACATCAATGCTGTCCATGTCTGACCGTCGGCCAATTAGTGATTCTTCAGTTTCCCTTGATCAGTGAGTGACCAATGAGTGACCAATGAGTGACCAATGAGTGACCAATGAGTGACCAATGAGTGACCAACTAGTGACCAATGACGACTCGGGCTGTCGCTCTCCAACGCAAGACAACCAGATACAAGGCACGGATGAGATCACATGAATGAAAAGAGTGTTTTGCATGATGTCACATTAGGCCAATAGGAGGAAATGGTGGATTTTGTTTGATTTTAGCATGGTTAAAAGAAAAATATAGATAAGGTGAAAAGCTCGTTTGATTTTTATGTTGCAGATAACATATACATGCATAGAAGTTGATGATTGACGGATTTGTGAACCTACAATTTGGTGGCTTTAACGTAGAGCTCTGTGAACTGAGCTTAATACCAGCCAAATTTTAGGTGGTTTTAAGATTTATATCCAGTGCTGTTCTTTATTTAACTGGCAATTTCCTGTTTAATTTGAAAATGTTATTTTCTTTTCATAAAGAAAAAAAAATGCTCTGAAGAGTAGTAAGTCCTGGCCCAGTCAATATTCATGCTTGTTTTCATTTAATAGTGTTAAAGTATAGGATTAGTAATTTTAAAATAACCAGAAGGTCGGATTTTAAGGCAAAACTTACTTGGCGTAAAGCTGATGAGTTGTAACCAACCGGTTCTTTTCAGAACTATTTACTGCTCAAAATATAATTTTCACATGGTGTCACCGTAAACAGTCTTTACTGATAAATATTCATCTAATCAAAATATTTTTGTCGGAACTGTTTGTAAAATATTTTTGTCTACATTTCCTGGTTCGAATGTTGGAAAGAGTTGTTGTCCTCTTTCGGCTGCTCCCGTTAGGGGTCGCCACAGCGGATCATGATCCGCATATTTGATTTGGCATAGGTTTTACGCCAGAAGCCCTTCCTGACGCAACCCTCCCATTTATCCGGGCTTGGGACCGGCACTAAGCATGCACTAGCTTGTACATCCCCAGTGGCTGGGTTCAATTCGGCCCTCGCAGCAATTATGGTAAAGTGTCTTGCTCAAGGACACAAGCACCATGGTCGCGGCAAGGCTTCGAACCCACACACTCTGACGACTCGGCCATCAGAACACAAATCCGATGCACTAAACCGCTCGACCATGGCACCCCACGATTGTTGGAAAGACTACTCTTTCCTAAATCCACTTTTGAATGAATAGAACCAAATCTAAAGGAATGTTTCATTATTTTCTTGAGAATGACGACGTATTAAGCTGAAACTTTCACATATTAGTTGTGTAATGAATGTTGGTTGTTTAATTAATCTCTTGATTCAAAGACGGGAAGCTTTCTCTTTGAAGCATTTTTTTTTTCAACATTACCAGCCATGTGTCTTCCTTTTAAAGGGACAATATCATCACGATCAACAGGGCATGGAATCGAAGTGCAAGTTTTTATATTAATTCAGTGACTGAATATAGCACCCCACATAAGGTCATGTTGCATAAAGGAGACAGTAATTTTCAGTCAATTGGTTCATCTTAAACTAGTACACCGATTCCATGCCCTGTTGAAAGTCGGCTCTGATTGTGACGATACTGTCCCTTTAACCCTAACTCCCTAAGCATTGTTACTAAACAATAAAAATCCTTCAAAATCCTCCAATTGCTTTTGTTGTCTAGGGAGTTAGGGTTAAACCATGCTGTTAATCATTTTTCAATCAGTTTTCTTTTCCTTTCTTCAAGGAAAATTGTAATTTTCAAACTAAAAATGAAATTGCCGGTAAAATCGAAAAATGTGCAGTTCTATTTCTTCTGCTTATGAAATAATAATTCTTGATTTCCCTTTGTGTTAACTTGTAATTTTTGCAATTTACTCAAATATTGACTTGAATTAACATTTGCAATTAACTGAGTCACTGAAATTCTGTAAAATATGCGTAAATGCAGAATAATTGAATCATATCAGGATAAGTTGTCATGTACATAATCTATGAATGTACATGCACATGTAGATGTTATTACTCTGTATTGTAAAAACCCCATGATTAACGATTAAACGTTTTCATTTTTATATTGTATTTTCGTGTCAATTTTGTTTATTCTTGTCAGTGTTCATGCCACACTTGAAAATATTTGGATCTTGCTGTGTTGTATTTCATGGTAGTCAACAGTATGTATGGTATCAGGTTATACTTTGTTACTACCAATGAATAAGATTTGAGGTATACATGTAAAGCCTTACTTTGTTATTAATGTTAACCCTAACCCTGTTAACCCTAACCCCTTCCTGTATCCTCCAAAATCCTCCAGTGCACCTTTGGAAACATGCCCTTATCTTCAAAATGCACCATGTATTTTCGTTCATCTTTGACATTCAGCACTTATGGCCTGTACTTCTTGCCAGGTAGTAATTTTGCCCCATTTGAAGAGGTGAAAGTACCAGTTCCAACAGTGCTAAATTTTTCCAAAAAAGTGCCCCTTGGAGGATTTTGGAGGATGTGGGGTGGTTAGGGTTAATGTATCACTATTTTAGCCACAATTTCCAGAAACCTTCTTTTTCATCTAAACATTGCTATTTCAACCTAGGAAGAGAAAACAAATGCTGTAAGTGTAGAATGTCGAACTCAACTGCTACTTTTTCTCATTCGTTATCACCAATAATGTATCTTACCTATCCAGCAAGGTGGAGAACATATGGATAATGATGGACATATACTTCAAAGTATTCCAGAATATTTGTTTAATGAAAAATCAGGCATTTTTGGTATACAATGACTTCCTCAGTCATGTCAGTTTGATCTTGTCACCTTCCCTGTTAGTGGCCAACACGGCCATCGTACATGCGCAGTGGCAACTAGAATAGTTGAAACTGTTTTGATTGTAGTCATCACACTCTGATGCAGTTTTGCTGTTCACGATGCAGTTTTTTAAGTAACCTTTTAATTTCCCGATTCAACCTCAAAATTTGCTTGAAAGAAGAGAAGTATAGCCACCAAGGAAAGAAAGAAGTAGCATGTATTTTGTCCACACCTCGAGTTTCTTGTTTGTGGGGATGTGGAGAGTCTGTAAATCCTCCAAAATTAAACATCCAGGAGGTTCAGGGGGCTTTGTCCTCTAGACCAAAGGGAGACCCAGACCTGCTACCCACAGGAGGTTCAGGGGGCTTTGTCCTCTAGACCAAAGGGAGACCCAGGCCTGCTACCCACAGGAGGTTCAGGGGGCTTTGTCCTCTAGACCAAAGGGAGACTCAGGCCTGCTACCCACAGGAGGTTCAGGGGGCTTTGTCCTCTAGACCAAAGGGAGACCCAGGCCTGCTACCCACAGGAGGTTCCGGGGGCTTTGTCCTCTAGACCAAAGGGAGACCCAGACCTGCTACCCATTTTCCAGGATTGTTTACTTTTGTTCAAATCACACCACTTGAAGCAAGCACACACACACACATACATTACATTTATATACATCATACATAATTTAATTGGAAATATGCTGTATAAATAATAAGTAAATATGTCAAGTTGACATTAATCTAAGTCGTTTAGTATTTACTATTGCACAATAAATCCCATTGTTACATAATACAGTTGAGTTTCCTCAAATATTTCACTAAAATGTTTAGATTGGAATTTGCTCGACAAATATTTTATAAAAGGAAGGTACAACATTGGTACTCGGAAACTTACGTTCTCTTGTTGTCATAGAAATATACTACTCAAAACAATTTAGGGAACACCGGATTTTTAACATCAAATAGGTTTGAAATGTTCCATGAACCGGGATTTTCATTTGCAACCCCCCTCTCTCTTTCAGTAGTCATGTCATGAAATGTGTAATCACTACATGCATCCTTTATCATCTGTTTCATTGTGCAGTTGTTTCTCATCAATTCTGTGAAACATTGTGTTTATCTGAAATAAATGATCTTGCTTTAACTGAGATTATTCTGGTGTTCCCTAAATTGTTTTGAGTAGTATATATCATAAAACTAACCTGTGAAAATTTCATTGCAAAGGTTTTTAAAAACCAAACTTCTACATGTTTTACGTTAAAAAAAGATGCCAGGCGGCAACTTTTGTTGCTCACGTTTTTGAACGACAATAAAACTCACATGATTTTTGTGTTGTTTTACAAATAGTTTGGAAAATTTGCCATAACAATTCCTTTTTTCTCTACGATGAAAGCACTTCAGACGGAATTATTTCTCAAGATGATTGAAACTTGTAACCAACCTTACATCAAGTTTACTTGATAAGTTGATAGGTTGTTATGTGCCAATATCGTCACGATCAACAGGGCATGGAATCGGAGTGCTAGTTGTAGATTAACGCAGTGACTGAAAATAATACCCCACATGATAAAGTCCGTTGCTGCTGCATAAATGAACCAGTAAATATCAGTCACTGTGTTCATCTTAAACTTGGACACTGATTCCATGTAGGGCTGTGCCGGGTATCCGGATACCCGACCGAAATGGTCATTACCCGGTTCCATTTTTCGGTTCCAATTACCCGTAAACGACTTTTTAAAATTCGGACTTAACATTTGAGCGGTGCAAACAGAAATCTGTGACTCTTGAACAATGCACGTGTACAGACAATTACCTTTAAATTCAAGAGATTACACTCCAGTAAAGAAAAGATCAATAGTATGGCCATGGTATCCTCTGTATTATAAAAGTCAATTTGTTACCATTTACAGTACGTGTACACCACTGGAGGCATGTTTTCAACAAAAATGAAAACGGGTATCCGGGTATCCGAAGTTTCCTGATTTCGGGTATCCGGTTCCAAAAATATCCGAAAACGCACAGCCCTAATTCCATGCCCTGTTGAAATTCTGCTCTTATTGCGATGATACTGTCCCTTTAATGTATATCTTGATTCAAAGAAAGTGAGCATCCCCATAGCAATAGTCGGGTCACAATAACGCTGAAGGGGTCATTGTCACCTAGGGTACTCCAAATGGTACCCAGGCAATTTCAATGCCTGGGTACCATTGGGGAGTACCCTGGGTGTCAACGACCCCTTCAGTCACAGAAACCAGTGTTGTACCTTCCCCTTAAAGATGTTAACATATCACTGTACCAAAGAACAATAGAAAATAAGTGTACACATATGTACATGCAACACTTTAAACAAGTCACATTCATAGCAAATACATTGTACACCAGACTGTGATTAATATCAAAGGTTTACCCTAACCATCCCAAACCCATCAAACTCCAACAGCTGGTTGTGTTGCATTTTGATGGACTCTGTACTGTATAGCCCTAACCATCCCAAACCCATCAAACTCCAGCAGCTGGTTGTGTTGCATTTTGATGGACTCAGTACTGTATAACCCTAACCATCCCAAACCC
This sequence comes from Zoroaster sp. YZ-2022, assembly GCA_029582265.1. Classification (NCBI taxonomy): domain Eukaryota; kingdom Metazoa; phylum Echinodermata; class Asteroidea; order Forcipulatida; family Zoroasteridae; genus Zoroaster; species Zoroaster sp. YZ-2022. The sequence goes on from CM055837.1 coordinate 15,319,768, forward strand.
ATCAAACTCCAGCAGCTGGTTGTGTTGCATTTTGATGGACTCTGTACTGTATACTAGCCCTAACCGTCCCAAACCCATCAAACTCCAACAGCTGGTTGTGTTGCATTTTGATGGACTCAGTACTGTATAACCCTAACCACGCCAAACCCATCAAACTCCAACAGCTGGTTGTGTTGCATTTTGATGGACTCAGTACTGTTATAACCCTAACCACCCCAAACCCATCGAACTCCAACAGCTGGTTGTGTTGCATTTTGATAGACTCGGTACTGTATAACCCTAACCACCCCAAACCCATCAAACTCCAACAGCTGGTTGTGTTGCATTTTGATGGACTCGGTACTGTATAACCCTAACCATCCCAAACCCATCAAACTCCAGCAGCTGGTTGTGTTGCATTTTGATGGACTCTGTACTGTATAGCCCTAACCATCCCAAACCCATCAAACTCCAACAGCTGGTTGTGTTGCATTTTGATGGACTCAGTACTGTTATAACCCTAACCACCCCAAACCCATCGAACTCCAACAGCTGGTTGTGTTGCATTTTGATGGACTCGGTACTGTCTAGCCCTAACCATCCCAAACCCATCAAACTCCAACAGCTGGTTGTGTTGCATTTTGATGGACTCTGTACTGTATAGCCCATGCATGGTGTTGGATTTTGGTGGATTCAGGAAGGTTCCTAGCCAAAACCATTTGGGGGGTTAGGGTTTGAGTGTACCTGTACATGGCCGTAGCAGTAGCATGATCTTTGGGTGGTGGTGGATGGACGCCAATTTACCAACTGTCTTCAGCAGCAGTTAAAATTGAACACCTTCAAAATATATGGACGAGAAAAAAAGAAAGAAAAAAGAAAAAAAATTGGGCCCCCCCCCCCCAAACCGGATACCCAACTGAAACTGTCATTACCCGGTTCCATTTTTCGGTACCAATTACCCGTAAACAACTTTTGAAAATTTTGACTGAACATTTAAGTACCATTTAAAGATACACACCGCCTTTGTCGCGCGAAATTGGGCGATAAAAAACGCCCCTCAACATTTCATTGTTTTACATACATGGTTGGAAAGATCTTTCAAAAGTAGAATATAATTGTCCACACAAGTACCCCTGAAAAATGCGTCGTTTTTCTGTTATTGTACAAAAACCAATGTCATGTGACTTTCGTGAACCAAAATTTGTCCAGAAAACTCACGAGGACAAAAGTTATAGTCGCACTTTCAGACGTTTAAAAAGTTTATTACTGAACCAAATTCAAGAATAATTATTTTTTATAGTTCATGGATACATGACAAAAGTGAAATGGTTTTGAAACAATGGGTGAAAATTTTCAAAATCGACAAAAAGACGAAAGTCTTGGCACTTTCCCGAGACACCGGGAACCGAACCAAGACTGTACCAGTACAGCCATGGGCGCCAGCGCGGCAAAGCGCCCGAGGCGTGAGCCTGCTGGTTAGGCCATAAATAGAACACTTTTTGCGTGGAAGCGTAAAGCAGGGTTTCGACCACTTTGGTGCTTTTCGTATCGGGTATTTTTAATTATGATACTGCCAGCGAGTTTAGTTTTGGAAACAACAATAACGTATTTATTTGGAACATCGTCACTGCCCCTTCATCATATCAACGCCAATAAAAAGTGACAAAAACTGTTCAGTTTGGAAGGCCATCCGTCAAAATCAACGCTAGAATTTCGACCGAGCGGGCTGGGCGAAGAAAGGCTCACCGTCTACGGCAAAACGACGCATGCCTGACGACCATTGACGGGCCAGCCAACCTCAAATGATGGCAAACACTCAGGGATTTGATTGTTGAACGTGATGGTGACCATGATGATACCATGAATAATGTCGCATTTGTAGGATTATTGTTGGACAGGTAAGACTAATAAAAGAGAAATATTGTTTGATAATATAATACTCGTAGTCGTAGGGCTTTTTGTGTGGCTGTAGGCTATGCTGAACTCTTTAGTCAGCGGGCTTATGGTAGAAAAAGTTCCCCCATATGCAATTTTGTATACAATCTTTGAAATTTTCAGGGATTACTCCTGAAACACTAAAGAACACAAATCCACCTGATGCCAATTTTTCCCATCACCGGAATGATGTTTTTGGGGGCTTTTTCCGAAGTAAAATACAGACGACGAAATTACACGAATTGTAATTTTTCAGTTTTGTGCCCAAATGACGTTCCTTGCATTATTCGGAATATGTCCAATTACCGCTATGTAATATGATTCTGGATTGTACGGGTTTCGCAAACGGACCACCGCGACGTATACACATGTAAAGGTATGCTGCACTGGATGAATGGACACTGACGTTGTGAACTTTAGTTTACGGCAGGATTTCACAATCGAAACTCTCTTCAGTTTGCTGTTTTTGTCCAAATAATCTCGTGAGTAACAAGAAATACGATAACGTTATCAGATATATAACATAGAAAAGAAAGTATACAGAAACACCTTCAGGAATACCACTTTTCTGTCTTCCTCCGTGGTTTGAGTTTGGACAACCACTTTCACACTCGTCAACGTGGTTGATGTTAGTGTGGCGCCGTGTATTTATTGCGTGTACTCTCTAGTGTAAGACAAGGTACACGACTGATATTAGGCCAGCGTAAGTTTCGAGAATTTTTGTCACTTTTTCGGCTCTAACGTTAATGACATAGTCTATAAATAGATAGTCTGACATATAACTAATAGTACAAACTGTCTGTCAATATTATTGATAGTCCTTGTTGGTTATATTATAACCAACAACAACGCCAAGATCAAGCCTAACTGCAGTTTTCATACCAGCCCAAAACATCGTTTTGTTTTACCAACTTCGTGATAATAAGTTTGTAATCGTATTCTTAATCCTAGTACACAGTACACACATACAAATAAAACAAATTTTGAAACAAAATAAGACTTGGGCTTAATATTCAACATCATGAGCACAGATCAGCCTCCTGCTAAAATAAAACCAACAGATTTCAGTCTGTGCATTAAGTGTCAAAATGATTTGAAAAATGAAAAACTTACAACACCAAAACATTTGTCTTCATGTGATACATTTCTGCGCAGCGTGCATAAGAGGTGCGAATTAGGCAATCCTGATTTCATTAGTATTTCACAAAGACTGCGTGGAACAACAGGGATGAACTCCTTGAGAAAGGTGCACAGTGGCATCGCACTGCTATAGTGATACAACTTCAAAAACTAAAATTGAAAGAGATGAAAAGAGGTTCCAAAATAATGACCCACTACAAAATCGAAAAGGTCGACCTTCTACACCCCCGTGTACGAATTCAGGAAAACTCACAAGATCTACTGCTGAGCATTTTAATCGTCAGGCGTGTTTCTTTTGTCAAGGAGGTGACACTACAAAACAAGATGAAATCAAACATGCTTGCCAAAGTGTCAACAGTGGAAGATCAATTAAAGAGATTGTTGAAAAAAGTGACAATGATTTGTGGAAATTGCAACTTGCAGATGTAATAGTAGAGGATGACCTACTTGCAAGGGACATTGTATACCACAATAGTTGCAAGTTCAAAGCTTGGCAAAAACATGTTAATTGGCCTAAAAAATGTACAACTGACAAAAATGTTGACAACACAAGACTTTTTATTGCAGAGATTGAATTCTTTGATAATCTGCAGGAAAAAATTGACTGGAGACTACATAACCACAATTCAGGCAGAAAATTTGTATAAGGAGATATTAGAAGAACATGGCATCAATACAACCATAACACGAGCATAAATAGCTCAGATCTCAGAGAATGTACCAAATATTGTCATATCACAACATAGGGTAATTTACCATGCGTAATACATTCTAAACAAGCAGGTCATGAAGCACTAGATTTAGCTACAGATGAGAGAGACATAAGAGCTGATCTAAATACTATCTTCAAGTGTGCTAAAATAATCAGGCGGATTGTTTCAAATGTAAAACATGAAAAGTCATGGACATTTACAGGGTCCCTTGATGGTTCTAGTGAATGTGGCGTCCTGTTGAACTTTAACAATGAATAAATGGATTCTTCAGGGTCGAAGATGGCTACAACTAAGTCTCGTGGAAAAGGCTTTGCATAAATCATCTGTCATAATCTCACAGACCATGATACAAGAATTTAAGACTACTAGACAAGTGGCACATGCAGCAAAATCCGAAGTCTTCGTTGTCAAGTTTTCGCCGACGGCTTGAAAGTCCATATGCAGTAGGCCTATCCCTATGGATGTATCACAACCCGCGTAGTCAGAAAGCCGTTACATTACTTAGCAATGCTAATATCGGTATATCATATAGCCGTCACCAAGTCTGCAGCCAGATCGCCCATGCTGTCCAAAAATATCCTCACACACGGGCGTGTTTGTGCCACACGGGTTGGTAAAAGGTCTCCCTATTCGTATGCGCCTGCAGATAATGTTGACAAAAAGTTGACACTTATGATGGAAAAACAGTTTCCATGCAATGGCAATCAGTGTGTATCAGCCAGAAAGCGATGATGAGACTTTGGTGGAACCACTTGACCTCAGCAAGGTATCTCTCGGTCTACAAATTGATCATGATGTTCCAAGTACATGCATTCAACTTGTTAAGTGTAACATAACAGGCAGTCCAAAACCACGCATCAGTCCATCCTACATGTCTTACAAAGTGGGAGTTCACAAAGACTGTTTTGTGGGTTCATTGAACGACGACATACATGTAGCTTGGATGATGGCTAGGTATCTTAAGAGACCACTGCACAACATTTCTCCAACACATTCAGATGTGGTACATCAGCTGACAGATGTTTCTGATGATATAGCCACAATCCCTGACTTGGACGAGACCATACCTGAAGATGTTGATGAAATCCAAGTTTTGCTCAACTCATCATGTGATATGACTTCAGACATGCCAGATGCATGTACAGCAGCCGCCGAAGCTTCCAATGAATACCTGGTGACAACTGATCAATATGGAGATCAGCAAGTGCCAGTGTGGTCTGCATATAACTCAATATTAAACAAGCCACCAACATTCATTCAAGATACCTCCACTGGTATTGATAAAGTTTACACACTCCCTATCATCAATGCCCCAGCTCCTGTCGTTGAACTTGTGCGATGTAGATGTGGAACAAGCAATCCAAGTTCTGTGAACAATTGTGCAAGTGCAAGATGTTCCTGTCGATCCAAAAATTTAGTTTGTACAGAACTGTGCAGGTGTGAGGCAGAGGAGGACATGTGTGAAAATACCACCAGTCAGCTTGAACCGGATACTGCAGTCTAACTACAAAAGGATACCACAGAACTCTCAACCTTGTGTACCCACCTTAACTTAAGGTACATACCTATAGGCCACTGTTTATTGAAGTCAGTAGGTTTATGGTACATCCAGATTATCAAGGCATTATGTTTGGAAAAAGACCATGCTTTTAACTATATGCTATTACTATGCATACAATTAATCACAAAGTTATCGTTAAAAAAAAAGGTCTTATCTGGCTTAATTTTTCAGTCTAAAGATTATCCTTAAATGTAATGACTGATATGGCCAAAGGGATGATCTGCAACATCATCAAGTTTTATCTTAAATGTATATCGTCATTATTGCTTAAGCCATAGTTGTGTCCCGTGATTTCTGGAAGGTTTGGCATGTCCATTGGAAGAGTCTTGGGGTATCCAGTCTTTCTTTGGGTAGGTCTTAACCGGAAGGTGCCACTGGTTATCTGGGCAGCTGAACATCAAATGGCCGCCTTTTGGCAGAATAAGTGCTCAAGATACAATCTTGTCTCAGTATTTTTTAGAAATATTAACACTCACTGGTCATTTGTTCAATCAGTCATTAGTGACGATCAGTGGGTAAATAACTTTGCTGGATCAAAAAGATTTGTTTTCTAGACGAGACTGTATATTTGATATATGTACATGTATTAATATTGAATGGCTGCCATTTTGAATTTCAAATGGCCGCTGAAATATATATGGTGAGTATTAAAAGCTTCAAAATTGTAATAATACTGTATAGACAGTTGGAAAATAAAGATCTATGTCAATTCAGTCATATTTAATATATTTATATGCACACAACATATGCTAAATATGCCAAAAATAGCGGCCATTTTGAAAATCAAAATGGCCGCCCCAGGGGCGATAGGAAAAAATGGCATCAAGTGGATTTGGATTTGTTGACATGTAGACAGGTGATTCTGAAAGTTTCAAAGATTGTATACAAAAATGCATATGGACTCCACAAGCTCACAGACTACTTATGATGAATTTCTGTTAGCCATCACTTTATTTGTGATAGTTCATGTAGCCAAGGCCCAATGATATTGTGATGATGTTTACAATACAGACATGATAATTATGAATATGAGATATAGGTTAGAAAGCAGAACAATTTCCAGTGAATTAGTTGTAATTTCCACCATCGATGCCCGGGTATTTTATGGTGAAGATGGTCAAAAGGGGTCATGGTGAAAATTCAAACATAGACTGGAGGAAATAGCATCAGGTACCATTATTCCCTCTAGAGTACGATTTGAAAAAAGTACGAGTACGAAGTACGAAGTTATATATTCTCTAAATGATTTTAATACACACCAGTCCGCCCTCTA